>JAAMPD010001931.1:0-18760 GCA_025266255.1 Trissolcus basalis | reverse complement strand
GAAAAGTAAAAAAAAAAAAAACAACCATGAAATAATAAATAACGAAAAAATATGAAAATCAGTTTGACAAGTATAAAATTAAGGTAAAATAATAAAGGGACGGGGGTGAAAAAAAGGTAATTGTAAAACATTTGTATTAATTCATTGTAGCATAAATGGGAACATTAAAAAAAAGTTGTTGTTGCATGCGAGAAATATCTTTTGCAGTGACTTGTTTATCTATGAGCCAAAAAAGTGAAGTTGTTTTGGACCGGAATGGAGATTGTTGAAAGGACATCGGTAATGATGATAATTCGCGATACAGTGTAAGAAAGCGCGATTCCTCATTGCCGGAGAGCGGGCCGTCCTTAGAGCGGCGGGCGTACGTTGTTATTTCGTGGTGGATGCTGCGGGATCAATAGCGTGGAGAGCCGAAGAACCAGAGAACGGGAGCAACGAAAGAGAGGGCGGAAAAGCGAGACGGCGAGTCGCCCAGACGAGGCGACAGAGTCCGGGCGCGAGCGAGAAAGAGCTCGCGCGAAAACAAAGGGTGACTCCCTAGTCCTAGAAGCCCTTCGTCCGTCTCGCTCGCCCTTGCTCGCGTCGTCGCTGCGGCCCTCCCTGTCTCGCGCACTTTTCTCCCCCGTCTCGCTCGTTTGCGTTCTTTCTCTCGCATCGCGCCACCCTTACCTCTCCGAACAACCCCAGAAGTCGATGCATCCAGGGTCGTTGCTACCGGCAGCGAACGATCCAACGTTCCTGGCGTTACTCCACCTATATTTCTCATCCGTGCATGCTGATACATACATACACACGGATGTTGCATTTATTTCCCGTACCGCCCGACTTTTAACAGACTCTTCCGCCAAAAATATCACTAACTTACCGTTCATATATGACACCATATACGACATTTGTATCACAACACAGATCCACCTACACGAAATAATGTCAAATCAAACATTTTGCCAGAAACAATTTATAACTTTGCAATATTCCCAGGCGCAAAAACATTGTTATACAAACACATGTATATTTCATGTACATTTATTGTTACCTCGGATAATGAATTAATTATAGTTCGCCAATTTACAGTAAATTTTCAATTAAATTAGTCAATTGTATTCATCGAAATTTCAATTAATTTTTTTTGGTTTATAAATAGTCGTTGGATGGGGGAAAAAATTCCCGACCGAGAAATTTGAACTCGGTTCTTTGGAAATTGGTAGGTAGTTTTAAAAGGAATGTGAAAAAAGGGAATTTTTTGTTTGTTCGTTACGTGCACCGTATTTGTCAGTGGTTTTGGTATGTGATTATGGAGAATTTTTAATTTTTCAATCAGGGCCAACGGTGCTTCTTTTTGCCTTCTGCCACGGCTGATTGACGATCGACTATATTCTCTGAGTCGTGATAATTGTGAGAGCCATTGTGAAAACCCGGGATAATGCACGATAAGGGCGCAACTTCTGAGATTATCTATGATTAACGCGGGCTTGTTAATAGTTACGCGTGAACGTTGGTAATGCATCGGCAAAATTAGATCGTAAAGCTCGCAATTTGTATCGCGTTTAACGACTTGGACGCGGCATGCAAGTGGTTAATTTTGTATGCTCATAGGCACAGAACTAAACTGTGTTTACTGAACAGAAGACGGATTGAATTTTTTTCCCCCAGTCTTTCATATGCAATTTTGTAGTTATCAAAAATGAATTTTTTTGTGAAAATTATTTTTCGAGATTTTTGTGCCGGAAATATTTAAAAGTTTCAAAATGTACCGTCAAATTGGAATTATATGATCGATCTTGTATCAAAACCTACGATAAATCCAGTGTTATGAAATTGCATAATGGATTACAGTCATTTTTTCATACCTCTCGTAATACTGTATAACGTTTTATAACATCGTTCATTTTTTGATCAATGGCTGAGATGTTAAAAAAAGTGTCATTTGATGTTCTGGTGAAATTGCACTCTTGTTTGAATTTACTGGACATTTAAAAAGAAAAAAAAATTTTGCAGTTTCATTTATTTTCAAATAAACTTGAAGCAAAAAAAGTTTATATAAAAATCGATGCCCGAAAATAATTTTTCAATAAATCATAAAATTTCATCAACTAACAATTTTAAAATGTTTATAAAAATGAATTAAATATCGTAAAAAAATGACAAATATTTATTTAAGTTTATTAAATATTTATTAAATTTTAACGATAAGTTTACGCAAAATTAATTTGGTTTTATTTAATTAAATTTTTCTTTAAATTAAAAGCTTTTGATGAATGCAATTTTTTAATTTTTCATTATTCGTACGATTTTACAGGATATTACTCTGTTATTGTGTGTAGTCCGGCGTGAATGTTGATATCATAGCAATGATAGCATAATTATGGTGTCGAAAGTCCGCTCATTGTGATAATACCTGATGTCTCTTTCAAGTTTATTACTCGTCCCATAAACGTAAATTAGAGGTTGCAGGGAGCGTTCAAATTGTATTTTTTAATTATGCGTCGAACCATGGCGTCCAGTTTAATCGTTCGTTTAGTGACCATAATCAATTTAAAATACACCGAACATCAATGCAGTATTTACCGAATTTCAACACGTTAAAAAAATTGACAAAAATTTAAAAGCACAAAAAAAGGCATTACTGGTCCGAATAAGGGCGCATTTCACTGTTTAATTTTTGAAACAAAAAATTATTTGACGTAAAAGAAAATTACTTCCAACATCATGTTATATTTTTCCCGGTATTTAATTAGTGTAAATGATTTTCATCGATCATTCTTTCACTTCAATAATTTTTAAGTAATATTATTATGAAATGTGATTTCTTCATAATTTTAAACTTTTGTCCAAACACGATGAAATATTCAAATATCATCCAAATAAAAGGGAAAAAAATGGAAAAATAAAATTTGAATCAAATTTCGAATGCCGGAAACATTCGGGTTTTTTTTAAATGTGATATCCAGAGTTATGCCGAATTGGATGAGTTGGGCTCAATGATAGGAAAAAAGGAGTTATTTTCTGCGCATAATGTTTGCGCGCAGCAAACACACATGAAGCACACGCTTGCCAACGCCAGTCGGTACATTCGAAATAGTTATTTGCCCCGGCGTATAACTGACGTATGTGCCATCTTATACCAATGCCCTTCTGGGGGGATGAAACCCTTGCAGTAGGTTTGTCAAATGTTCTATTCATGATCAATTTGCTTATGTCGGATTAAGAACTGGAACTTGAAAAAATTCTATTCACTCTTTCTTGTTCATTCAGTCGTTCCATAACTCTCAACTATCTCACGATGTGACTTTAAGTACAACAACTTGCTCCAAAAGAATCTCCAAACTAAATGCATCGCGAATTTCCAAACACTGCAAAAAAATCGATTTTTTTCAAACAGGATTGCAAATTTGCAAAAAAAATCAATTTATATAAAAAATTTAGCGAAAAATAATTTATTGCAAAATGTTGAAAAATGTTATATAGCAAAGTGTACTTTTTCTATCTCAAAATATGACTTTAAGTACAACAACTTGCTCGAAAAGAATCTGCTCTTTAGATGCTCTAAATGCATTCCAAATTTCTAATCATTACAAAAGAAAATGTCAAAAACCATTTTTTCAAACAAGATTGCAAATTTGCAAAAAAAATTACAAAAACGATTTGCAAAGAATGATTAATTGCAAAATGTTGCGAATTTTCATAGCAACGTGTACTTTTTTAGAGTATTGATTTGTGCACGGTACCATGTATCATTACAAGTTCGAGGCCTTTATCAGTGAAATCTTTTCATGTAAATGAATATGGAGTAGTATGCAATGTACTATGGGGCCACGTGCATGCACGGGCGAGTGTAACCGCGAGCGATAAAATTAAAGAGGGTACATTGTTTTAAACGCCCGGGGGTTCCGCATTTTGCATATACGTCAGTTAGATTTCTCGTATTTGTTCGAGTGCCGAATTGCACGTCGGCGGCGTAACCAAGAGAGAAAAGTTTACACTTATGGTCAGGAGTGTGCTGCGAGAAACCGAAAGTCCTTTGTTATTTCCACAAACGTCTTGAAAACGCCGCGAGTGTTTTAAAGAAACCAAAAAAAAAAAAGAAAAACAGAAAAGGACTGCATTTCAATTTGCCTCGTCAACGAGGAATTAAATTTGATCAATGAAGACTTATTAAAAAAAAGTCCAATTATGTGTCAGCACAATGCGAACACTCGATGCAACGGAACCCCTTGTCGAGCAACAGCAAAGCATGCCCTTTCATTTAATGAAATCTTTGCAGCCCCTGAAAACCCTCTCTCTTGATAGAAATTAATATTTGTAATTTGCTCAGACTTATTATATATTGTTGCCGCGGTAATTACGGTGCATCGCGCGTGCGTTTTCGTCTGATCTTTAAGCGTGCAATTTTCGAGTGTTCGTAATTGAACTACTTACGTCTCTTGTCGTGCGAAAACAATGCGTTCGTTATTTTGCGATTACACATTTCTACCCGGCTGAATTTTAATGAAAATTTGATTGCATCAAATCACCATTCCATTTGGCAGCTATACAACATTGTTAATTAACCGGTTCGATCACAACCTGACGTTTAATTGAAACTATACCAGTTGTTTACATGCAAAGCTCTCATAATGAGTAAAGTAATTGAATGTTCATTAATGTTGATTGGAAAAGAACACAATAAGGAAAAAATTTACTTCCAACCCTTCTTCTGGTACAATTATGTGATTGGATGCAAATCAATTTCACTTTTTTTTTCTCGCCATTTTTCTTATCTCTCGTTACAACTCGGAGTAACAATTTTATTGCTACTTTTACATAGAGATGTACAAAGCGAATGACAGAAACGAGGAGAGAAAGAAAGAATAGGGACAGAGATACAGTTTTAAGTTAATTTTTGTAATGTCGTACTGGGTCCAAGAAGATTAACGCGTATATCCGAAGCCCTTGTGAAATTACAACGAATCAGACGGTTCACGAGATATACAACATGTATATAACAGAGAGTATGGAATATAAAATGATTAAATGCGCACGGGTAATAAAATAGGATGTGGAACCCCTTTACTAAATTACGTATTCTAGTTGTCTCAAAATGTCGTATGGCGAAAGTTTTAATACGATTACTTATTCTCCCAAGTATAAATTCATGATTCCATTAAAAGAATATAAAAGGATAACAAAAAGACATAAAAAAAAGAAAGAATTGAAACATGTAAATGACAGAATGGCAAAATGTTTGCATATGACGATTCCTTGGAAAACGAACAGCCGGTTTAATGGAACTGTGAAATATAACTAAACTGCACTATATATTCGCTAGAAAATCCGGGAATTCGTGCCCGGAATTTTATATAAAGTTTCCATGCAAACCTTTCACCCCAAAAGCGAGTGTACGTTTTTTTATATGTAATGACAGTGCGGAGGAAGGCGGGTAACTTTACAGCATACAAAAACACACCATTTTAGAATTATATAAAAGAAACCGAGTTTATTCCGCAATGCTTAAATTTAGAGGGCATTTTGCAATTTCGACGATCGAATTTCACGTTTGAGTTGGCACTTAAAAAAATGTACATGCGACATACATGTCCACACAAATGTTTTGAATTGACTTTTTAAACACCCCTTGACGAACGAAAAAAAATACAAAAAAAATGTCACAATTCGTACGTACATAATAACATTTAGTCATCGTCTATGTGAGAACTTTAATTGCATCCCACGCATCGATCAAACGAAAAATGATTAAACTTTCGCCATCCGCGCTCAGAAAATTGCTCGCGCATTTTAATGACATTTTTGTCTCGTTTTGTACGACGAGTATTTTATGGCGCACAATATTTTGTCAAAGTCATTAAAGCCGGCACACTGTATCGCATAACAATATAGACTTAATGATAATTTGGGCGCAAAACGCGAGTAACTCAATTGTCAATGAAATCAATGATTGGATTTCATAGCCCGGTGGCACCTGTGACGGGCAGGTGGATCGAATTGATAGTTTATGATCACATCCGCGAGGTTATGAAAGTTACCAATTACAAGACAGATGCCATGCAAATGTACGAGCGCAACCAATCGAATCCCTCGTATTTTTGTTTTTTCTTTTCGTCTTTTTACACTATTTTATGTGAAAAGAGCAATTTGGAAGCCCGCTTTGTAACTTTCGGACTTGAGATATTTCATTTGGATCGCAAAAATGCGTTTCTCATTTCAATCTCACTGGAATATGCTAAAAAATCAGTGAGAAATGAAATTGGGCAACGAACAAAATAAAACGTGAGGCCGATTTCTGATGGCTACGTATTAAATAATTAAGACATAATGTATAACACGCAAGAGCGAGTTAAATATGTCGGGGCACACAGTTTAAGGAGGAATAATAAAACAAAACAGTAACGTATGTACGCATAAAAATAAGCATACACACATTGTATGTGAACGTGCATAAAAGAGCACCACGCTGACGAACGCATGTTTTGCCAGCACGGTAGCGAACGTTCATTCCGTGTGACTGCACCGCCACATGCGAAGAGAAAGACGATACCGCCTGCTTGGCCACCTTCAGAAAGAAACGGCTTCGCTGAAGGGTGTCTTTTTGTGAATAACGTTTCAAAAATGAAAAACGAACTTGTGAAACATATAAAAGCAATATACTTACAGCACAAAAGCGTTTAATTATATCCTGGGAAAAGCTCGCCGGTTTCAATGAAACGAATTTCAATAAACTTTTTCTCTCGCTTCTTCTTCTTCTTCCTTTTTTTTTCTTCTTTTTGTTCATTTTAATTATTCATTTTAATTATCAGCGGCAAAATTGTCCGAAAAAGGCGGCGATTTGAAAATGGTGAAAAATAAAATTGCCCAGACTGTTCAGATCTGCCTGTTCATTTTCAACGTTAGTCTGAGATAGAACCCCTTTGTGGGTAGGTATATGTAAGTTATATTCTCGAAAAAATCTCGTATAATAAAAATGTAAAAAAGATACACTGTAGAAATTACACGAAACAGCGTGTAATATTACACATTTTTCTATACAATGCGGAACGATTCGGTTCAGCTCATCCGAACGAAAGAAAACGACGAGGCTGAAAAGGTTCCTTTTTTGCGATTTTTCTGGGAGATCTGCATCTTTCAGAGACATCGTCCATTGTTACTGAAATAATTCCCTGTTCTCGGCGAACCAACATGGTTGTGGAATAGCGAAAAACGTCGAGCCAAACAGGGATCAGACATTGTGCTCAAAGTAGGGGCTCAATTTTGTGTATCAAGTGGAGTTTTATTGAAAAGAAAATTTTCGTGAAAGAGAGAAAAGATGAACTTTTTTTTTTTCGCCAAATCCGAGCGTTTATGGGCAAGGAAGCTTTGAAAGCAAACGTCATCGTTCAAGGTGAGCCATTCTACCTGGCGGATTTGCCAGGTCGTATACCTTGTTTCACCTGGCGACGCTGGGAACGGGCCAAAGCGATAGAAAGAGACGAAAAAGAGCGGATGTGATGCGCATACACACGTAGAATCGGCGAGACAGAAAGAGCCACACGAAGCTGAGCGAGCCGAAAATTTCGAGCATCGCCCGCGGGATACGCTGCGGGAACGAGATTCCATCCTGCAGGAGCAACAAGAACGAACCCGCAATTTCCGAAGGCGGTAGGCCCAGGGTCGCCTTTGTTTCTTCCGAGCGCCCAAAACTTATCCGACTTTCTATTTCGTCCGGCGCCGCCGCCGTTCGAACGAGAAACACCGTTTATTGCATTCGGCGTGTGATAAAGAAACCAAATTGGGCCCTGATGCTTTCAAAAATCTTGTTGCAACATGACAGGCCTACATTCGTCCATGTTCGACGTAACTGATGAGTTATTATTTGAGAGAAAGCAACCGACCGTTTTGCGACGATTGTCCTGGTCGAAACAATGCGCACAGATACGATTATTTTCCAAATGTCACATTTATGACTGTCATGCAATTTTTGTTAAAAAATTCAGAGATAAAAAATTTAGTAACTTAAAATATATCAATAACATCAACATATTTTTAACATTTATTAAAAATTTAGTCTTTTTTCAGAGGAAATAAATAATTTTATGCTATTGAACATTTTATACTGAAGTATATGCGTCTGTAAAGAGATACGTTAATATCAATGTTTTGTTTTTCATATTTATGAAAATTGAAACTGAAGGTTAAAAACATTGTATTCGGGTATCAATTTTAATTTATATTTCACATAAGAATCATGTTACAAGAATTGTAAAATTTTTGTTTCAATTTTTTTTTTNTTTTTTTTTTTTTTTTTGAGAATTTAACTAAATACTTATTTTTCTGATGAAAAATATTTTGTTTAACGAAGCATATATGTGAAAATTAAACGTTCTATGAGATTTGGGCCTCTTTTTCTGGCCGATTCGAACAAAAAACCTGTCGATATCTTTTTCCCTCTGAATGGGCTCGCTAGATCCATTAAGGCTCGTTTACAATGAGCGAATCGTTGAAACAAATTTTGCAACTATTTATGGAGCAACAAAAATTTAATAGAATTTGAGATTGAACGCTTAGCAATTTGCCCAGTTGTGAGGTATATTTTTCAAGAAAAGAGCTCATGAACACTTTTATCTCAAAGTTACGGCCACGAAATATTATGTGAAGATAAAGTATCACATGTCAATATTCGATAAAAATTTTTTATTGCACTTCATGTTTACTGCCATAACATAAACTGATATTAAAATTTTTTTCGCGCATTTCCTGTGTTAAAAAATCAGTTTCAAGGAATTAAAAAAAAATTGGGATCGCATGAAAAAGTGTAATTAAAACTTTGACGTATGAGAAAATTTCTTTCAAAATCAAGACATTTCTTTGAAAACGAAATAATTTTCTGAAACCTTCAAGGTTTTCATAAACTGAGATTTTTCTTCTTTTGCAAAAGTTGATGTTCATACTTTTTTCTTATTGGAAAATTTCAGTTCTACTTTTCCATACGATTCGCAATTTTTTTTATTTCATAAATTGTTTGTGTACGAATTATCAAAAAAAAAAAATTATTTATCAGGTCATTGATTGTATTCTAATGACTTTCCACATTTTTAGATCCGTTTATAATGATATGACTGAAGATTCAATTGAAAATCTACGGTTGTAGCGCAACAACAAAATTTATTCTAGTGGCTTACACAATGATCTGCGACTTTGTCTAATACGGTTTGCCCTACCACATCCAAATCCAATTTAACCGAGATGGATTAACCAAGTTCAAACAAGGCAAAGGTCCGATTAGAATAGCTTTTTCTAATTTACACCAAATCCATGGACCGCTGTGTAATCTTGTCCAGGTTTATTTGCATAATCCGTGGTACAATATCCTACCAGAGACAAACCCAGCAATATTGAGCATGGTCACTTACCGTTATCATGCATTCGAATTGCTACCCTTTGATTGGCACATCTCACTGGTTTTCTCGTAAAAGACCTAATCCCGCCAACGTTAGGAAGGAAAATTCGCTAATTGAGCGTGAAAAAGGGTTAGTCTTATCAACGCACAATCCGATAATTTAATTAGCAGCAAAAAGAGATTTTCCTAACGACGTCTTTGAATAGCTTCCAAATCACCAAAATATAATTTCGTTGAATAAACTTGAAGCTCAAAACCTGTCAGAAATGTATCGATTATAGTTCAGTTTGCGGAGTAATTTTATATATTTTCAATAAAATTAAATTAAAAAACTTTTAATTCCATACTTTTGTACCATAGTGAAATTGAATTGAATTTCATTGAAATGTAATTAATTTTAATTTTTATGTATAACAATTTTTCTGTAACTTTACACTTTTGGTGTACCTTTGTATTTTTTTATTTAACATTGAACCTTTTATAATTCTACATTTTATGAGTAAAATTGAAGTAATATATATATTTTACAACAAAGGTGAAATTTTACTGTTTATATTGGGTATAATTTAAAAACAACGTTAAACTAAAGTTTAGAAATTACTTCAAGGAGGAAAAAAAACAGGAAGTCATCGTCAAAGTTTTGTCAGAAAGATACTTTGCATTCCGCATGGTTTCATCAAAGGTTTTTATCACGCTTCAGAAATTCAAGATCGTATTTTAGGGTTAAGGTTTGTTCACAAAGAAAAAAATGTTCATGCTTGCCTCAATGGCTTACAGAAAATTCGAAACAAATGCCAATAATTAAAAAAAATGTTCAATGAATCTTTTATTAATTTATTTTTTTTTAATTTTTTTTATAATTCAAAGTTCAAGAAAACACATTTTACCAATTATTTTAAAATATCGAAACTTAAAATAAAATTGTGTATGATATAATTCATTTCCAGGCAAATATGGTTTAATTTTATTATACACAATATCGTTTATAATCACATTATAAATGAAATAATTTTCAATAGTAGTTGTATTTGATTCTATTCATCTTCCAATTTACATAATTCCAAAACGTTGTAAATTTGAAAACAGTGAGATTATTGAAATAATAATTATTTGTTGTACACCGTAACAATATTTTGTGTGTATTTATCTCACGTTTGTAATTTTCGTTTATTTATACAATTTACACGCTACAAACAATTTAAACTGAAATGATATTTTGTGACTGAAACGCATGAAACTTTGACGGTATGTAACTTCGATTGGGTTACATCAAACGAGATGTAAATATATCATATACAAATACTGGAAAAGCTCTGCGATTTGCTCTCGCTTCACGAAAAACCGATAGATAGGTTGGCAAAATAAACGGTGGTGGGAAATATTGACAGCTTGCTATTATACGGAACATTGTGGATGCATTTGTGATACGAATGACATGATGACAAAACACAAAGATAACAGAGACACAAAAGTACGACGTTGTTGAAAAGTGCTGTAAATCATCTGAACAACGCATTTTGCACCGTTCTAAAAATGTTCCTTTCTGCATCAAGTCTTTTTTTAGATTTTCAAATCAGCAGTTAATGAACCAATTCGTCCAGTTTTAATCCCAATTCAATTTAATATTTCATTAATTTATTAGGTCTTATTCACAAAAATTGAAACAAATTCGGCCCAAAAATAAAAATAATTTTTTCGCACGTGCCATCTGATAGCAATTTTTCGATCACATCGAATCTGTCAAAACAATAGAAATACATTCAATGAAACTGTTATATATTTCTTTAGAAAACACGTCCTCCTGCATTGAACTTTTGACATCCGAACCATCCGCATCTTGATTGGCTGTAAAGTGTCCTTTTCGACAACCCGTGACTATCAGGAGATCGAAAATCAATTTCAATTCATGAAAAAGAAAAAAAAAGAAAAAACCGTGTTACAAAATCGACACAATGCACAAAAATCTTTCGCCATCATAAAACCTAATATCCTGGCCAGTCTAATCCACACCTCTCGCTGACCATTCGGCTTATGTTCTTCCATTCAGCATCGCGCCGTATCCATAAGCTTAATTTCCGTGTTTCTATACGCTACACGACGCATAAGCCACGTTTATGTAACAGCATATGGTGCGGACGTGGGGAATATAAGACATTTACATGTCAGATAAATTGTCATTTTCCCATAGAAATAACATTGTACATATACATTTTCGTTTTCGATTGAACCCCCTGCAAATTGTACGTACGATGGAAAAAAGTCATCATAAATTTCACTAATCCTACCTCTAACATTGAATACAAAATCTACAGAAGTCAAAATCCCAATAAATTCAGTAAAACTGAAAAGTATGGCCGAGTATGAAAAAAAAGTTTTTAAACATCAAAACATATAATGCTGTGATATAAAAATTGACTTTGGTCAAGTACAAATTCTAAGTCGAGTCATATAAACCGATTTTATCGTAACTAATAATGATGCTCATCAATTAATTAGTAAGATATTTCCATATAAATGCTTATAATTATGTTATGATAAATATTTGTTCGACTTGGAAAAATACTTTTAGGTACTTGGCGACCCGCTGCTGAGTACACTGAAAGAAATGATGTCCTAAAATTTAATATATAAATTGACTAAACGAGCTCATGAATTGTACTATTGGCTGTTTACGCTGATATTTTGTTTAAAAAGTCCAAATTCGCTTGTATGAATTAATTCATTTTTAGTGAAAATTACTTTCATGTTAGTAAAATGAAAATATTTTATAAAATATGCTCTACTTGTCGAGTCGTTTCTGCCAATTCATTGTTATAAATTCGTACTTAAGAATCAAATTTTACTTTACACTTAGTAAAATGCGCGGTTTGTGTTCAGACAGAGCGATACCGCCCCCCTTCCCCTCCGCCACCGGCAGTTTTCGTCAACTTTCGGCATCGTGCACGTTGACCGCTAATTACCGAGTGATAACCTTGACGCCCGTTTATGCACGACAAATATTTGTCATCTTGTTCTTCTCGATTTGAGGCGCCTCATCATCCTCACTGAATGTTGGTGCAAGTTGTACACAAAGAACTTCTGTGACGTGTTTGTTATTGTTGATGAGAGAATACAGTAAGTATTAAAAATGTTATTATTGTAACTGTTTTCACTGTTTCTTGTTAGTGACTGAAATCGCTTAACCTCAATTTTTCTCATGTTATTGTAACCTGTCATTGTTATATTCGTCATGTAATTTAATTTGTATTGGTTTTTATTTCAATTCAAGGTGAATTTTGATGATTAATCATTAATTTGAAGATTTAATTAATAAAGATAGAAATGGCTGCGAATAACCAACTACCGGTGAGTTTTTTTCAATAAACATTGCAGGTTCAATCACATTTGATGTTTTCATGGGTGCTATTTAATTTTTTTTCGCGTTATCATGCCGATTGTTGTTCTATGTTTTGTTTACTTTTTAGTTTTTGTTTTGTTTTTGTATCAGGCGTTTATTATCATTATCAAATTTTATGCGTTTAATGGCTGTTTTAATGTGTTTTAACAAAAATAATATTCAATCATACGTTTTTATAGAACGGTCAACGAAATTTAAACCAAGAAGGCGCTGAAAATTTTGATCCAAACGTCGGTGGCGGACAGAATGGAGGTGCTGTCGTTATTATTCGCCCTCCGTACCCACAACAGGTATTATAAACAGACTTTATCACAAAACATGTGATAATAAAAACAAAAATTAACGATTTTTTTATAAATAATTTTTAATATTTTTTCAAATCATACTTTTTTAGAACCACAAAAAAAATTTTATAACGACAAACATTTTTTTTTTTGATAAATCAATCAATCAATGAAACTTGTACATTTTTTTGCATATTGTAGACCGAAAATAATTCAAGAATTTTACAGACTTGTCAATTGTTCAACATTCTTCACTCGTCAATTGTTATAACAGACTAAAAGCAAATTTAAAAAATGATAATTATAAAAATAATACTCATTACATTTTCGTTTTTGTATTTTTCAGAATTTGCTTCAGTTTTTACAGTCGGACAGTGTTGGGAGAGAAGTGATATCATCTTACGCAGCTCACAACAATCGGTTAGCAAAAAATACTCGAAACCGTTTGGTTCGAGTAGTCATAAAAAGGGAAGTCGACTATATTTTAGACATTTTACCAGCGAATGTTCAAACTGACCGTATAGAGTAAGTGCAATAATCATTTTATATTCATTTAATTGAATACAAAATTATAATCACCTGTTTTTATTTGTTTTATTATTATTATCAGAATTTCTACTGATCGTCTTCAGCAATTGGCAGACGAAATTGCTCAATCTTTTGAAAGAGAAGTGTCAACGACATATTTCCGTAAAGGATTTACTGAAAACAACGTAGCTATCCCTCCTGCTGGAAAGTTATATTATCACTTGCAGTATCGAAAAACCTGTCTTCAAAACAATCATGTCTTGAGACGAAATGAAAGAGGACAGAGACCTGACGACGAAAACAATGGCGCTGAAGTAGACGATAATGATGGAGGTATGAATTAATGAAAATTTTACCGAACTTATGAAATTGAATTTTTATTGATACAATTTTTTCTCTTACAGTTATCGCGGAAAAGATTGACTGGTTAAAAAGAAACGTCGATCCTTGGGAAACAGTGCGTTCTTACTGGGTCGAAACGTTTTTAAAACGTAGAGAATTTTTCAAGGACGAACATTTCTTTGTTTCCGATTACGTTGAGCTTTTTCCTTGTTTGCGGATGCAAGAAGGGTCAGATTTGGTGAGTCGTATTCAGAAATTTTGATGTGAATAATTATTTTTATATTTCTCGCTAACTTTTTATCGTTTATTTAAAATTGACTTTTAGAGGATGATGTAAATATTGAATTTGACTCATTTCTTCAACATGATTTTTTAAAATCAATTTTTTTTAATTCAAATTGATTGTTTGAACTTTTTTTTAGTTGAAGTTGGATTTCGCAAAGTTGTACCCTGGTCGAGAAAATAATTTACTGCAATGTTGGCCAACAATAAAGGCGTGTATCATTGAAGAATTAAAATTGAGGAACATTAGAAATATTCAGGACAAAGCTCTTCTCTTAAGTCTAAATTCTCTTTTGCCAAGTAACAAAATTTTCTTTTTGCTTTTGCATGAACAAAAAAAGTTTTTTACTTAAAATTTTTATTTGATACTGTTACAGACGAACAAGATTCTGTTATCCTGCACTTATTGCCTTATGTTATAAGTCCTTTCGCAACGAGGAAACGAAAACGCAACAATGATGAAGATGCTGGTGTTCCGAAAGATACTATTGAAGACAGAAGAAATCAATTCTTTGTCCACGTAAACGTACGATATGTTTGATGTTGATTTATGAATTATTCATGTATTATTTTTTTGTTTATAATTAAAGTTGTTCATTTAATTTTCTATTGTTCTGTGTTTTAAGGTTCTTTTTTTTTTTTTTTCTTCTAACGCTTTTTACTGAAATTTAACTTTTATTTCCAGAGTGCAGCTGACATCGACACAATTATCAATCATATCAAAGAAACTTTACGTCAAAAAAGAAGGAGATTTCAGCCTACTATAATCGGTGTTGGTGTTTTACCCAACATTACTCAATTCCTCGTGTTTGTCAACGACTTCGGATACGAATTCGAGTCCTGCGTGGCGGCGCTTGATGCAGCTCTCAAAATTTATTTCTCCATGGACTGCTGCTACCCAGTAGCAAGCGCGTCAGTGTGGACTTTCTTTCAAAAAGTGGGGTTTGACATCAATCTTGCGTCGGACAGACACAATACATCCTTGGATGTTCTGATGGGCCGCGTGAAGGGTGCGTTAGAAGGTTGAAAAACTTGCAAATGTTCAAAAATAATTATCGAAATTGCGATCCAAAATTTTAATGTTATTGTTCAATCTGTTGTTATAAAACAGTTCAATCTAAGTTATAAAAGATTATCGCGTATTATACGAATGTTCTGACGCACATTCTTTCAATGTACAACACGAAATTCCATTATTTATTAATTATCATGTTTCACTGTTTTGAGTGTTCTAATACATACGAGACAAATAATTTTTTAATCCAACATGTGCGATTGTGTCATGAAAATGCTGGTTTATTTCGATGTGTTGAAGATGATTGTTTAAAAGGTTACACAAATTTCAAATCATGGTCTCGTCACCGATATCTATGTCATAAATCTAAACCTGTAGAAACCGAAAATGATAATTCAAAGATTGATGATTGCGATTCTGATAATTCGGACGATGATGCGATGGATACTTTTAGTTTTTCAAAAAATTCGATTGCAGACATGCCTGTTAATTCTGCGGCTTTAAAATTCATATCAAGATTGTATAGTTATCCGGACATCGCACGTAAACGTGTAGACGATATAGTTGTAGAAAGCGGTACATTTATACAAACATTATTTGAAAAATTGACAAGTTCTGTTCGAGAATATTTGATTCAAAGTAAAGTTAACGAAAAAGTAATCACTGATTTGACTGCCATAATTAAAAATAATCAAGACCCTTTTTTTAACTTGAAAACTGAGTATCAAAGACTTCAACAACTTGAGAAACACAATTTCTATATTTCTCCAGAAAACCTCGTTATCGGTGAACGAAAAGAATTGCAGACAAAGTTGGGAATCTGTATTTATAAAACGATTAGTATTACAGCTCAGTTTATTAGCATAAGACATGTGTTGAAAATTTTGTTAGAGTCAACCGGTATTTATTCGAAAGTCATTGATCACATTAACTTCTTGAGTTCGCATAAAAAAATCATTTTCGATTTAACCCAAACTCAGTTTTGGCGCGACAAAACAAAAAATTTTGCTGATAAATTAGTTCTTCCTCTAATCATGTACTATGATGATTACGAATGCAATAATCCCATTGGTTCTCACAAGGGCATTGCGAAATGTGGGGCAATCTATTTACGTGTACCAATTTTGCCGCCACATTTAAATTCCAAACTTGAAAACATTTTTTGTTTTGCTTGTTTAATACGTTAGATAGGTATATAGTAAAAAATGATATAATTTTCGCGAAAATTGTCGACGAACTCAGATTTTTGGAAGAGAAAGGAATCTCGATTGAAGTGAATAATCAAACAATTCCAGTTTTTTTCAAGTTAGCTGTTGTAACAGGTGACAACTTAGGTCTTCATTACGTTCTAGGTTTTAATGAGAGTTTTTCATCGACTTTTTTTTGCCGTTTTTGTATGATCGAGAAAAAAAAGATAGATACAATTTTCGATGAATCACAATGTAACTTGCGTACACGCGATTTATATGAACAGCAGGTAAAAGCTAAAAATAACAACGCCACAGGAATTAAAGATGTTTGCGCTTTGCGACAGCTTTCCGATTTTTCGCCTGTTGAAAATTATGGAGTCGATGTCATGCATGATTTACTTGAAGGGGTCTGTCGTTATGATATTGCGAAACTTTTGCATTTTTTTATTGATTCAAAATATTTCGATTTGGAACAACTAAATAATCGGATTGAAGGATTTAATTTTGGTGATAAATACGCCGCAAATAAACCACCGGAAATTAGTGCGAGTAATATACAAAACAGAATGATTATTATGACTTCAGCCGAAATGCACCTTTTAGTTATTAATTTACCTTCAATAATCGGTGATCTTGTACCAGAGTGTGATCACTGGGATCTACTACTCTTTCTAATTGAAATTGTTCGCCTTGTCTTTAGCAAATACGTAACTCTCGACACGCCTGATTTTTTGCAAACAACTGTAACTGATTACTTAAGTTTACTGCAAGCACTGTTCCCAAATTCGATTCGACCAAAACACCACTTTATGGTGCACTACTCAAGAATTATGACTAAGATAGGCCCGCTTTGTAAAATTTCCTCCTTGCGTTTCGAGGCAAAACATCAGGAGAGCAAAAAATCTGCT
The DNA here is from genome assembly GCA_025266255.1 of Trissolcus basalis. NCBI lineage: Eukaryota > Metazoa > Arthropoda > Insecta > Hymenoptera > Scelionidae > Trissolcus > Trissolcus basalis. Next base: position 1,444 of record JAAMPD010001931.1, on the reverse strand, counting down.
CGCGCTTCAATTTGTCGGATCAATGTTTGCCGCACTATTGCGATAAAAAACCAGTTACATTTAAGTTACAATTTACGGAAACTTTTTCAAACACCCGAATTCAATACTGGTTCATTGCATAAAACTTTGTTGTCAAAAATTGAAAATTTTGATTTGTTTATTGATATTTTACCTTCAAATTATAAAAATGATGTTTTTACAAGCAAATACATTGTACATATGGGAAATCAGTTTAACTGCGGAACTATTGTAATAATAACTGATGAAAGCGGATATAAATTTCATGTTGTTCAATTTTTGTTAATTTCTCAAAACAAATGCGAATTCATGTTAGTTACTAAGCAAATCTCTGAAAAACAAATTTTTTTTGAAGAACATTATTCTGCTTACAGATTCTCAGATAATTATAAGTACAAATGGGCGGTTTTAAACAAAGAAAATGTGAATTTTGCCTCAGTAGCTTGCGTTAATAAAAACAGATTTGGAAATTTCATTGCAAAAAATTGGATGTAATTATAATGTTGAATAAAAGTTATCTCAAAAAAATTTATGGATTCTTTTTTCGTTTTTTAACTATTATAATTTTTATTTTTATTTTATTTTTTATTTTTTTTATGATAATGTTACATTTTTCGAAATGATTTTGTCTTTTAAAACTAATTTCAATTTATATCTTATTAGCAACACACACTTTTTACGATAGGTGGCGCTACGCGTTTCTCGCAAGAGGAACTTTTCGTAGCGAGTAATATAAAAGTTCATCGGTTAGAGGTAGACAGTATGTAATGTACACGTGTAGCGACGAAGATTGTATAGCGCGTAGTGTAAGGATTAGCGTTACGATTAGGTTTTAGGGAATCGAATCATGACTGGTTTATTTGGTGATGTGTGTCATCCTGCGAACTTTGTCAGCGTTCACGACATGGCCAGGTTAATGAAAAATTGTAATCAACAATACCGCGATGCTTCAACATTTCAGCATATAGTATAAATTCTCAGCGTGAATTATAGCCAAATAAAAATATATAAAAAAATGAATACCTAATAAAAAATACATACAACATAAAAAATACAAATATACTTTTTCAAATACTATATACATTGTGCGTCAAATAATTAAAACTTTTAATTTACAAACCCTGAAAGGAAATTTTAATATGAAATTTGCAATTTCTAATATGATAAAAATTTACTAAGTGACTTTGTAAAATTTGATTGATGACGTTTCGTGAGCTCATTTAGTAGATATATTTGGTGAAATTTCATAAATTATTTCTTTCAGTGTAACTAACTCTCATAGACAAAAATATAGCTCTGAGAAATATATAAAATATATCTCTATAATGCTGTCGCATTACCAAATTTTGAGAATTTCCTATGCAAGAAAAATATTTTAGTCATATTTTTGAAATATATATTCGTCTCTGCAACTATCATTTAAGGA
>JAAMPD010001930.1:0-18776 GCA_025266255.1 Trissolcus basalis | reverse complement strand
GTTAATCCAATTTTTATTATTTTCTAGGAGACTATGACAAAAGACTTCAAATTGTCGAAGTACAAAATTTTCCCCAATTGGATGATTCAACTGACGCAAAACTCTTGTATAATTGTAGGCTACAAACTTCAAAATCCGAACAATATTTCATATTGTATCAATATATGTATATTTTTATTTACTGTAATAAATATGTGAAACTGAAAATTATTTTATTCATTATCATTATCATTATTAAATACTATAGTATGTATAGTATATTTTACTAACCATTTAGTAATTCTAACCTTACTGCTGCAGTGCATACTACTGACCGTTTAGTAATTCTCACTTTGCTGTGGTAGTACATACTACTGACGGTTCAGTAATTCTTACCAAGTCGTAGTAGTACATAGTACTGACCGTTTAGTAATTCATCCAAATGCGTATTACTGAACGTTTAGTAATTTAACTATACACAGTCAGTATATTCTACAAAACGATAGATTTGTAAATTTAACTGACGATCTAGTCCGTCGAAAAACTACTCGACGTGGTCAGTAAAAAAAACTGACTACAGCGTATAATGTACTATTCCTTTCGCTCCGTGCAAAAGACAGCCAAACAAAAACTGTCACTTTGTCATTTCGGAAATTCAATCACTCTGAATTTGTTATTATTTTACTGTAAAATACTTGACAGTTTAAATTCACTTTTTTATTATTCTTCAATGTTTTAAATTGGGTTTTTCTTTTTTTCATTTCAATAGAAAAATCTGGTTGCAAATAACAAGTCAGTTGAGATCATAACAATATAACACCATAAAGTATTCGACGCTGTCATCTGAATTGCATGTAATGATCATTTATACCAGCTTGCTGTGTTCCATTGTCCGAACACATACAATTATCCTTACAATAGTAAAAATGTTGAAAAATTGAAAAAGCCAACGGACAGCGAAACAAGACACGAACGAAGGAACGAGGAAAAGCATAACAAAATTGAAAAAAAATAATAAGAAAAAAAAATAGCCGATGGTCACGCGACGGAGATACTTTCTCTGACTTTCAAATTTCTCGCGAGGCAATCGTCTTGTGCGTAATTTTATGACCAGGCAGGATTTGTGCGTCCGCATAAAAGCTGACGTTGATTAAATCCAACTAGTCGGGTTCAAGTGTTTAGATGAAAAAAAATTGCACCAGGTGAAGAACGATTTGTCAGCTTTGGACATAGATGACTAATTGTTTTCAAATTTATTATCCAAAGATCAAAAGTCAATTTGCATTAAAACAGCATTTTTCATTCTGTTTATAAACTATTGATTATATAAATTTTCATCTTGACTGAAAAAATCTTAAATGTGGATAAAATTGTAAGTTAGAAAGTAAAAAAAAAGTAAAAGTACGTGAATTATTTGAATGTGAAAAACCGTTTCGTGAAATTGGAGAAGGGAATGGACACGTGATAATGCATAAGTGCAGCGAGCTGGTTGTGCGAGCGCGTTGGTATTTAGGATAAAATATGAGAGTGGACAATGGTCGAACGGCAGCGAAGGTCGGCGACCTTAGAAACCCGAATCGTGCGCGTCGCGGACGTGTGATTATTCACACCGGTCACGCGTCACTCGTGTGCGTTTGTACGTACGATTCGCAATGAGCTGGCACAACTGAGACCCGCAGATCCTCCGACCAAAATGCCGGTCCAATAATAGACTGGTTTGCACATTCGTCCGCGCGCTATTTTCTACGTCAAGAATTATTCCCTAACGAGCGCACGCGGATGTCATTATTTTCGTCGACATCGCGTGACCCAAATCCCCACTGCAGCATTTTTTTCTCTCCTCGACTGCCAATCAATCTTGCCGACGAAAATCCTTGGGAAATTCAAATTTTTCCCTCCTAAAAACGTAAATAACTCGGTCTTTTCAAAATCTCAAAGCAACCATTGAAACTCCCAAATCGATCAGTTCTGTCGCTCAACGTTTTTATTCACAACATTTTTTTATTGTGTTCCATTCAACTTGGTTGCATCGGAGTCATATTTTTTTTTTCTTTCAAATTGTCACTGGTTGACAAAAGCCCCGGAAGCAACCGCAGGAAAACTAATAGACGCAGTCCTGAAGTGAAACGTATGGCTGTGCGTGAGTACAAACTCGTGTCCGAATTCGAAAGGTGCAGTCGTATAAATATATCCCGGTAAAATATTGATTGTCGGCCGAATTAAGGAAGCAGTAAACATCTTAACAGGACAACCACTTCTACAAGATAATCAACGGCAATGATTTGGAGTTGGAGTGTCCAACAAACATTTCACTTTGTGAAATTCAAATAGAACAACTTTGTTGCACCTTGGGATAATTTGAAACTTTTTCATCGTTTCAGCAGGTTCTCTGAGGTTGAGTGTTTCGCGATTCCGATCTCGAGGTAAACAATGAAATAGTCAATCGGATAAAGGAAAAGGATCGTGCCTTCAAATCGATAACCGTTATTATTTGAATGGATATTTTGCAACTGTTTTGCAACGATTTTCTCGCAGCCCGCGTGGAATCATTATAATAATCAAAGGTCAACGGTAACAATCGCCGCGGCAATCTCGAACGCCATCTGACGGCCTTAACCCGCGCGTAATTAGCGGCCGAGGCGAAGTTCTTTTGTTCGGATCGTATAACGACACTATTAAGAGCAACGAAAATAATCGGTCGAACAGAGGCTTGACCGATAAGCGCGCCGGTGCATTGCTACAAACACGCACACGTATTATAATCCACACGCCCGGCAGATGATTATCAGCCACCTGAGTATAACAAAGTACAATATGTTGGCTTACCGTTACGCGCGCACATGAGTAATAGTGATTACGATTTTGATCCCGGCTTGGAAGGGAGAGAGCTTCTCACTTGTTAAAACGCGCGAGGATTATGATATACGTATCAATGTGCAGCGCAGGGCGAATGACCCGGCGCGCGGCAAAGCTCACGAAACCACCTCGCCGGCTCCCTGTCATTTCGCTAATGCCAACGCTCGCCGACGTTTTATGCTCGCCTCCAACTTTAATGGCCACCATTGCCACTTATTATTTTCAAATAGGTTACATTTCGCGCGCCGTAAATTAAAATCCAACCGTGATACATATCAGAAATGGGGGGAGGCGGCTCGTAACTCAACTTTGTCAATAATCTTAAATTGTTGTCCAAAAGAAATTAGACAGGAAAAAAGTTACGGTACCTTGTTTACCAACAGTGAAAATTCAAATGTCAGCTTTAAAGTAGGTGGGATTTAATAATTGATTTTCGGCTCGTTTTTTTTCTCTCCCTGTTTGATTTATGGTCATGTGAAAATTGGGAAATCGTGACCTCTTTTTATCGTGCCCAAATTTAGAGAGAGGAATAAAAAGAACAGATTCTCGGCCCACGGAAAACTGCGCGTCATATCGTCAGTGGATGACGAAAGAAAATGGAACGTAAAATGTGTCAAGGGAGCGCGGTAAAAGGATGGCCGAAGGGTGCAACGAGGCACACACGTTCGAGGCTGTGAATTGTTTTTCGAAATGTCACGAAACGATAGCCGGCTTTGGCATTCGTGTGTGCGCGTTTGTATCATTGTCTGGCCGAGGAATCACAGTCCAAGTGTATTATAAGAAAATAATCATACATCCGCATGCAACACCTGAGCCCCGCGCGTTTCGACATTTCACGTTGAATTAATAAAGCGATCAGAATTGCTCAAGATGCGATAGTAAAAACGGTTTTGCAGATCTATTATATGGTGTGCATCACGGAATGATCTCAAGTCGTTTCGTGTTCGAAATGTTCTGATGTAACTCAGACACCTTCTTACACCAATGCAATTTGAATCAACAAAAAAATCAAATTGCCTCCCATTATTTAGTTTGAAAATTGTATCAAATATTGAACGCAATTTTTATTATGATTTGTTTAAAAATAGCTTTCAATCATATTATCTTAGACGGATTTCTACCTACAGGTCGGATTCTGAATTTAGTTTGAGTGTTTAAGCGAGTAGGTTGGCTGCAGGAAAGAACAGCGAATGAGGCAAGCGGCTGCTCAAGGGCGCAGAGCGAGGTAGTTGACCGAAAGATCGACAGCCCTGAGGGTTGTTGCAAAAAGAAAAAAAAGGACGCAATTCAGTCGTAGTTTTTCGTGCTCGTTTTCTTTTTTGGGGCAAATCGCGTCGCGTTGACGAAACACGATCCGGGCATCACACTGATGCGGTGTTTCCTGTTCGTCTGGTCTAGGAACATGGGCAACAGTAGACGCAGACAGTGGGGAGACACTTCGGAATAGGGAAAAGAAGCGTAGGCAGGATCAAAGATTACACGCACCTGCGCCAACCGCCTGCTCGAATTACGTCTGAAAGAACTAAATATCGCGATCGAGTTTGATCCAAAATTTGGAATTTCAGTAATTCAAAAGGAAAAAAAAAAAACGTGGAAAAAATTACAAAAAAGAATTCAAAAAGTTATCGCTAAAATTTCATTTTTTTCAAGTTCCTGTGTAATTTTGATAATGACTGGTGCCCAACTAGGTGTTTCGATTAGATGAAACGAGATATGATCCGAACAATTCATTTTCTTTTGTACTTTCTATCTGAAGGAAGTGAAATCAGCTCGGCTATAACCTTTCTTTTTCGTGTGCAAATACAACGAGAGTGCGATTGATGGATTTGTCTCAAGTTTCGACACAAATGGCGTCTTTGATTCGTAACCATTGCGAGATCGAAGGCGAAAGTGCACCGTAATCACGCTGATTTTTGTTTTTCTCAATCAAACTCGCACGGGATGAAGGGTGAGACTGCTCGTTGAAAAATATGCGGCTTGGATATTAGCTACGTTTTTCCTTTCTTTTTTTCCCATCAATTAAGTCAGCTTTAAAGCCTTACAGGTATTGCGCATCAAGTTTCTTTGAGGGCGTTTTACTTATGAGTATACACGCGTGCTCGGGTTTGCACTTTTGCTGTCAACCAAGCCGGCTTCGCAGGGTAAACATACGAGTCCGACTAATCAGTTGCACTGATCTTTTCAGAAGAAAAGCCCTTTTATTTAAAAACGAGTTTTTTTCTCTCTCCGACCGTTCTCTCCTGACATTCGAAACATACATTTGTTTTTTCAGCGTCGCCACTTTTTCGTATTATCGCCAGCCTTGAACTACATCTTAACAACAATTAACTGCAATTTGTTTCGCGCTGGGAATGGTGCAAGACAATTATACATATTCTCGCGCTCAAAAAATTATCTCGTTAAATGACTTGCTAACGTTTCGCTCAAATCGACTTTCCTCTTTTTTGGATCAAACGAAATTTGATTTTTGTTCTCTCACTCTCATAAGAATCATTTCTTCTATTTGTTATTAAAATACAACCAATCTAAGTCTCAATCTCGCCGAGACTTTCTTTCTGCAAATCTCTGCAATTGCACAGTTCCATCCAATAATCCCTGTAACACACTTCCGAAATCTAATAAATTATAAGGCTACGGAAAATTGGGAACTAGTTACATCGCAAAAGTCATAAAACCAAGCTGATTTGCTCTCACATGAAGACTTAATTGAAAATAAAAAAAGGAATAACATCCGACATTATTCAATTTGAGAACATAATCAAAATACCACTAACTTTTCATTACTCCGTAACACTTTCACCAAATCAACGAAATGAAAACAAATGCGTCAAAAAATGCCAGCCATCTGTTCGACCGTAAAGGGGAAAAGGGATTCAGGAATCCAGTACGACCGAATGCGAAATAGAAATTTGCATTCAAGTAAACAAATTCTGCATATTCGAGAGGCCATTATTCGATAAAATTTCTCTAATAAATTTGAAGAACCAGAGCGCACGTGCAAAGTCCAACGGGGCAAAGAGAAAAGATATAAAAAAGAACTGACGTCCGAGTTGTAAAAAAAAAATTGTCCAGGATTCTGAAAAGTGGGAAATGGTCGGGCCCCGATACCTTTCCCATCTCATTCGACCTTGGGCTTCTCGAAACGACCGCGGAGATTAAGCGAACAAACAGAAAAAGAGAGAGGGCAAACCGGCGAGCGGTGCGCGCATTCGTTTATCTCGCGATATTATTTAAAATCGGATAAACGATCGCTCGCGCGAGTGAAAGTCCGGGCTTGATGTCGTTAAGCTAATTTCGCGACAGCTGGCCGTTCTAATGCTGGATACTTTTGCATGTTGTGAGGTGCGCACGTGCAATCGCGCCGATTACGCAGCCTCCGCGATCATAAATGCGTGTTTTCTCTCTCGCAGCCTGCGGCTAGGCTCGAAAAGCGAGCACACAGAGAGGAACAAAGAAATCCTTGAGAGAATCTCGCGAGCCACATGCACACGCGGGCGCACACAGTCTCACTCGCTAGATGCAATCCTGCCTGCTACATCGTGTGCCCCCGTTAGACACAATACACAATATCAGCGAACTAGCACTGCCAGCCAACCAACTTAACCCGCGTGCTCCCTCGCCTTCTCCTCCACACCACTCCCCCTCTTATTCTTCTTATTCTTATTCGTGTTGCATCTTCTCCGTTAGAGTTTGCAGCGAGCCCCTCTCTCTCTCTCTCGTCGAATCATTTTACATTCAATCGTGTTCATTAATCTTACATTTTCAGCCATTAATTAACATCGCTTGATTTAATTTTATTTTATCATGCTTCAATAATAGGAGGTTCGCAGAGTTTTTGATGAAACGGTCAATGAGGTTCACGAAAATTTTTTCCATCTTCTCATATCCTGGAAACAAAATTTGCAACTTGACTATGCTAAGCTTATCAATTCAATGCGCTGATTAGAATATAATTTATATATTGATCGCGTTGGGCCGATAACAAATGTATAGGAAATGAAATGTGTTGAATAGAATGGAATAAACGAAGGTAAAAATTGTTAGTTTATCTATCCTAGACTGATGCATTGTTTGCTCGGGGCCGCGATGAGTAAGGCATGTATATTCAAGCGCGCGGATTAATGTCATTTGATTTTATAACAGCGCGATCATAACTCGATACTTATGCGCCAAACAATGACATTAATCAGTCCAATCGAATCGTCACGGCTGCGCGAGACCATCAATATTCATAATATGAATTCCAATTCCGACCCCGCAAAAGTTTCTTCACAGCCCAACGGAGAGCTGCGTTGCAAGATTGTTGAGTTACATTTTTCATCATCCTCCTTTGCTGTCAACTTATTATTACTGTTTTTTTAGTATTTTGTTTGTCGAGCAAAGTTATTCGACATGATTTGAGCAAACAGATGCATGTGCTGGATACATTTGAACGACGCCGCTATCAACGAGGGTGTCGACCATGCTCGTAAAAATAGACGTCGGCATCTTTACGACTTGTCAGCACGCGACACTCGCAGGTGAATGCACACCATCGATCGCCACTCTCACATTTGTCATTTTATACGAAAAGAAAGCCACCACTTTCTTCGCCTATTTTTATTCCTTTTTCTTTTCATTTGGACTTGGCAAGATTGTGCTGACCCTCGAAAACCTAGAACACTCGTTTTTATTTTATTAAATCTCCGATGGAATCCTTACATATTCAATTTCCGATGGAAAAGTTTGTTAATAAACGTTTCGTGTCGTTGCGACGATACTTTAACTAGTCCATGTCGCCAACTGTTATGAATCAATCATAATAAATTATAAACATTATATATTATTCATCAGGTTGTCTTTGAAATTGCAACAAAAACCTGACATTGACTGCTGACTAAAGTGTGACTATATCCGTCGCTGTAAAAGTATAAAAAAACATTAGTAAGGTAATTCAATTTTACATAACTGCAAAAAAACAAAGTTGTCTAAAACTTTGATTTTTTTTTTATACAAATCATAGAAATGTCAGATATAATAACAGTCTGACAATCACAGTTTTGATCCCATTCGTTGATATTTTTAAGACCGTTGGTTAACAGTCATAGGCAGAATTTAAACTTTTGCGAAACACCTATTCAAAGCTCAAATGACATTTCAAAGTTTCGTTTTTATTTTTTACCCTTTCCCTATTCGCAGTCTGAAAATTGATTAAATTTCAAATACCTGAATGGAGTGAGACAAGAACGGTCCTATTATGCGAGCAACTTTGAATGTTTTCTGAGAAATTGCTGATTGCAACGATAAGCTGAGGATCGGAAGCACATCAGAGCCATCCGACGTGGCGATGCTTTCTGCCACGGGCGAATTTATGCTCTTTAAATTCGCCGCTCCGGATACATGGAGTTGTCCGAAACTTCCCTCTTGTCCTAATTAAGTCAAAATTGTCAATAACAGAAATTTATTATTCCCGCGCTTTGAATAAGACTCGGAAAATTAAACGGCGGAAACAAAAAAGGTGTCCTAAGTCAAGTTAAAATAATTCGACCAGAACAAAGAAACCCTGTGGGGGCGTGAGATTTGATAATGGGTCTGATAATGTGAAGCAAAACACAATGCAAGATCTCAGGGACGATAATTTTGGAACTTTCAACCGCGGAGTCAATGACTGAAATGGAAAACACAATTTCAAACATTTATTTCTCATTTGACCATTACGACTCAAGATTGCGATCTTGGAGCAAAATTATTTCGTCCATGAAGAACATCACGAATCAACGAAAAAAAAAAATCACGGATGACAAATGGTCTTTGTTTGAGACAAAGCCTTTTGTTTGAATTTCCAAGTTTGCTCAATTTCGTTATCTGAGAAAAAAAATCGGCAAAAAACAATAACCCAAACGCGATACCGTGGCGATAGGCCCAGTACATTTGGCCCATAGACGTGGGCCGAAAATTATAACCCGATATGAATCTTCACACGAATCATAACTTTGGTTCACACTTTGTTCGCCAGATGGCTTTGACCATGAATCGCAAATGTTAATTCATTAGTCTCAGGTTGATTGGCGATAAGGTTATTGTAATTAATCGCAATACATAAGATAAACGAGACGGAATAGAGCCTCATGGTTATAGTCTGCTTGACATGTATTATTTATGATAAATGCGCTCATTGTTGGCTCGTTGGACTAGCCATGAAAACCTCACGCCTTTGGTTCATCCCGCAATTGCAATAACTAGTGAGAAAAAAACGTCAACCGCTGAAACCAACTTGGGTTACAAGTGGTGCGAATCGGTGGGTTAGGTCAGATTCCAAGTGTTGATTTGTGCGTGCGCGACAGTACAGCAATCTTTTCGAGTCCGAAAGTTAATAATTCAGACGTCCCACATCAGACGACGTAACTCTGATCTAATATATGAATAGCTTGGGTGTATTGCAGAACAATGTACACGTAACCGAGAGTGGTCGGCCTAATTTCCTACGTGGTATTAACATATAAAACGATACGTTGGGGTGATACGTCGCACCTCAAAGACGAGTGTTCCAATTTGTGTCCCCGAGATTGGACAACTCTTCTCTGTCTTCCTTCTCATCGAGCGAATTAAAGTTGATTCTTTACAAATAGGAAATTCGCGCCCAGCTCTCAATTAGATTGAACTTAAACGTTGATGGCAAGCCTGGGGTTTAAAAATACCACCTAGGAGAGGACAAAATCAATAGCCGCTCTTCGGCACAGGGAAAAACGGCCATTTTGGCAAGCGTCACCTACATCTTGAAATTTGCGGTCGAACGCGCCGAATATTCACGGCCGATTAAAACTGTCAATATTTGTTTACCGGCGAACAAGGGCGAAAAGAAGCTCGCTCTTGCGTAACGTCAATTTTTTTGCGGCTGATTCAAAAAGCGTTCAGCCCGAATCGTTTCAATCTGCCAATAATAAACCCGAGCGTATATATTTTTGTAGAATCTAGAACGCGACGCCGGCCGGCCGGCCGGCAACGAAAAGCCGCAGCAAATAGCGAGGCAGCGTGCACACGCGCGGAGGCAGCAGTGAGGCAGCGGAGGCAGCACAATCAGCGCCGAACGGTGTCACTGTGTCGAGCCGCGTGACGTCATTGGTCGACACCGCGGTGAGCTTCTTTGCCCGCGACTACTCTTCTGTTTCTACCTCGCTCTTTCTCTCTCTCTTTCCTCCTCTCTCTCTTTCTCTCTCCCGTTCTTTTCCCCGCTTCAACTCTTTGTCACTGCATCTTTCTTTTCTTCTTTATTTTGCCTCTCCTCTTGCCTCACAACGGCACAATGATTTATGAGTATATTTAAACTCGGACTTCCGTTTGCACGTCGATAGTTTTGCGTCATACCGGAGACGTCATCGATATCGCTTGCCTGCACGTCTAGAAAACCACTCGCGCGGTATTGCAAAGACGACCTTCATGCGCGACATTCGCTTTTCATATGCGCTTGTTCTCATTGCCATTACAAATACATTTCAATCAATACTTTTTTTTGTGTTACTCCCAGACCCATTGTTGGTGCGCATTGTTTTTGCAAAGTCCCTCGTTACTTTTCATTTCATTAATTTTGCACCCTTCATCCCGTTTTGTACGGCGACCCAGCCCGATGTTTACGATTGTTCACTTTGTCAATCTTTTATGTCCGGCTTGTTTTTTACCTCTTTTCATTTCCCTCTTTTTGCATTCAGCCTCCAAATTTACTTTGGATAATTTCATTACTCCCAGTAATGACTTTATTTTTTTGTGACTCAAATATGAAATGGCATTACCCAAGCGAAGGATAAATTACAAGACAAAATGCGTGAGTCAGAGGAGCAAAAAGAAGAGGGTGGGTGGAAAGAAAAAAACAAGTTAGTTTCTAGGACGCGATGGTTTTCGTGTACTTTGGCGAATATTCGGTGAGGCGAAAAGTTGTTGGCAACGATACGTGGCTGGCTGTGGTATTTCGATAGCGAATTTCCTGCAGTTGCGATGGCCGGGTATTTCGAAAGACGAGCAAGTAGGCTGTTCCGTTGAAACGCGAAAGTGTCGACATGTTGCGATCGACGAAAGTGAAAATCTGATGCGTGGAGGACGACGGAGGCAGTGCGCGCAACTGTGTTGTGTTTACGGTGTACGCGTGCACGCGTCGCTCAGAATCTAGGCTGCGACCCGGTTCGATCCGCTATCATTTGGGTCATTGAGTAGCGCACCGCCGCGTCCGGGCGGACGCGCGATTTCAGAGCCACGTGCGGAAGTTCCTCAACTGATAACGCCCGGAGCTCTAACCCGAGGTTGCGCAAACAACAAAAAAAAATACAACAAAATCCCCACGACTAATCGCGGCCCGATATGCTAACACCATTATGCGATAATTTGCCTCACCGGCCGTACACATAACGAGGTTTCTAAAACGGGTCGAAGCCGCACTTCCAAGTTCAATGGGTATACATCTATTTGTTTTTACAATTATCCACGATAGACTTCTTCTCAAACTATCTAATACAAATGTTTCTGATGTTTCGAAAGAAAAGATACGTTTTTGTTAAGGTCAATTTTTTAGCACGAGGTTCTAGCTGATAGGCCAAGGTGAAAAAAATTTTTGTACCGCCGCTCTCGACGGTTGGAATCAAAGCGGGCAAATCTGCTAATAAACGTGAAGAACAAAAAGCATTATGTTGGGAGATCGAAATGGAACGCGTTCGCGCATCGTTGCACACGTATAAAAAGAGGTCTTGGACGCTGTTGCGCGAATTAGCGTGAGTCACTTTTGCAGAGTCGTGCTGGCCGGCATCGACGGAGTTGACGAAAAGTTGATGACGATGGTAAACATCTCGCGTTCCTCCGATCCAATATTTTCGGTCGCGTTTTCTTCAAACAGTCCCGATGAAGTTTCGCCTGGGCAAATAAAGGACGTCCTAGAAAACATAAATGAAAAAAAAAAAAACAACAAACAAACAAAAAAAGTAATATGGCACAGAGGAGACCACGGTGAAACAAAGTCCGATGGTATCGATGGTCTTGTAAGAGGCCGGTTCTACGCGGATTGTTCGCTCTCGTGTTGTAACGTTATATATCACGGTGCGTTGCGTAAAGCGCTGACACGCTACGCTCTCGTCATCATCCACCGCTCCCGTGCATTTGCCGTGGCCCCCTTTTCTCACATACCACACCTCTTCAAAACCTCTTGACGTATTTTTTATCGGAAACCCACGTGTGCCGAAACGCACACCAACAACGGCTCGATGCCAAATCCATCGATCACGATGACTCTACAGCAACCTTGCACACGCACCTCATCCCTTGGAAGGTGAAAAATCTACAGCCGAATATTTCAAATTCCTCTTTCGAACCTGCAAGAAAAAACGTTCTGAAAAATTGTTCAACTTTAAAAGTGAAAGGGAAGGGGAAGGCTGAAAGTTGGGATAGCCAAGTTTTTATACCGCATTCAAAAAAGGCATCGGTACCGCTGTTGAGTGAACTTTTACGTTGATTGCATAAGCGGTATCGGATGGCGCCGACCTGACCTACGACCTGGATTTACCGGGCGGACTCGACCTGCAATGAAAACATGAAAAAAGTGTCGCGTGTAGGCCGGTAGCAGTAGCAGAGGCGAACTTGTTGGCGAGTGTACTTTCGTTAAAAGCCACTCTCCGTCGCTTTCACCGTCAATCGGCGTCCTTTCGACGCTCGAACTTGTAAGCGCTTTAAGTACGGTACTTTCACGCTGCGCAGAAAAGTGCACGCTTGCGCAACGGCCCGTACCGGCGTGCCGCTTACGGAAAATGCCGCGAGATACATGCGCGCATGCACACCCGGACACACGGCCGCTTAAGCCAGCGACATAGTGCCCTCTTTTCGAACCTTACCCAACCTAACCCGGCGTCAACCGCGTGCACGGCTCACCTACACCTCTCTTGAGCCCCGGCGCTTATTATCGTCAATTGGACCGTATCGATATCGCGCGATTCGATCCGCGATATTCCCCGGCTGCGATACAGCCGAACGAGCGTAAAAACGATCGCTAATTCCACTTTATTTATCATAACTGTTCCGGCCGATCATAACTGTCTCTCGCGCGGTCACACTGTGCTTTTCGTGGGAAAAACATTTTTGTTTTTTTCGTTCGTTGCCATCGATTGCCCTGACCTCAAACTTTAAAGGGTTCTGCCTACCTACGACATAAAAATATGTAACTCAGAAAAAAAAAATTTTTTTTTATTTGGAATTGAAAGAAAGGTTCTAATAATCGGTTTCAGTTATTTAGTTATTGCAGAAAAACTTGCAAACAACATTTTTTTGCGTTAAAAATAATGGTACGGTAGCAGTAGCAGTAACTCCTACGTGAAAAACATGATCATTTATGTTGTTTCGAAGTTTGACGTCAGGGAAATGATCGGAAATAAAAAGTTCCAACGTCATCCTTTTAAAAACGTTAACGGCGAATCCTTGAAATGTCACTTTCTACTTAAATTTGATTTTTTGGATGTCGATTAAACACTAATTTTTTCAGACAAAAAGTCAAATATGCAAGGCCGTGTTATTAATAATTATCACATACTAGTTTTTGCGATTATTAATGAAATACCGTCAAATTTTTCGATTTCAAATGATTTAAAACCGGCATCCATCTTTGTCACCGCAAAACGGTTTTTTTAAATCACTGTTTTATGAAAGCTGCTGCCATGGAAATTATGACAATATTTTTCTCTCGGGTAAAAATATTCCACCAATTTTGTCTTTAGTAAATAAATAACTGAAAGAAGATTATAAATATGTTGTTTTATTTCTGAAAGAAAAATTCTCAACTTTTTCATTTTATGATATTGCAAATTGGTATAACCCCTTAAACTCCGGATACTCAAACAAAGACAAACTAGATTAGTCAAATTTGTCTACCTTAATTATTCACTTCTGAATCAGCCTGATCTGACAAGTCTCTTTAATTGGTCAACAACAATCCATAACATGGAATTAAAATTTCACAGATCAACATAACGTGTGTTTTACTTCTCTCTCTCTCTCTTTTTTTTCCTTCTTTTTATCATAATACCGATGTACTCGAGATAAGGCCGTAAAAAAGTAGTCTAACTATCAATTATGCGAGAAAGCATATTAAACAGTCATTGAGTTGTAACTACGCATAGATAATTCATCATTGAATAAATAATACAAGACGGAAATTAGCCGAATTAAATATTCCGAAATGGTTAGCTCGGATTATAATCAAGGACATGTGTAACAATTGGGGGCCGGATCCAAAACAATCATAAAAAAAATAATAACGCGTCAAATGATACAGAACAATATTAGGACAATAAAATCGCTGCACGTTGTTTCAAATACTTTTTATTAATTTCCAAAAATAATTTAGGACACTGCAAAATGGGAACAAGACTTATGAACACTGATCCAATTAGCACCGAGCACGCTTCCTCGCACTGTAGCCAACCCAAAAATAATAATTTTAGAAATCTGCCTGAAGGTTTTAAAATGAGTGCCACATTTCTGACACTTTTGAAACAGAGATGACAGAAATTTTTAATTGACAAAGTGAAAATTTTTCAGTGCAGAGTGAGTGAAATGTGAGCGACAAAAAATAATAAGGGGAAAATGCAAAGCAACATTAATTTGTTGTTTACAAGTTTGTGTCTTCTTTTTTGTCTCCAGGCGACAAGTAAAAATACGTAAGTGTTAAACATTTTTGTTATTGTACAATTTGTAGGTTATATTTCTAAATTTTCGAAAATATTACAATAGGGTTTTTGTATAATTATAGTCATGATTTGAATTTTGTGCGGCTTTGATTTTTGGAATTTCCTTTTCCGGCTCAGTTAGATTAGGTCTGGTGCCTCAGTTTTAGCAGATGTATCGTATACATTTGCTCGGAAGGACGTCTAAAATATCAGGTGAAAAATAGGGTTTTACGTGTTTTCACGGGATATTAATTTAATGATGTACTAAATCAAATTTCTACTTTTTTGTTCTTTTATGTTTTTTATATTTTTTTTAAGTTGAAGTACAATAATATATTGCTACTAAAGTGTGAAAGGAGTAGCTTTCATACTTCAGATTTCGAATAATCAATCTCATGTTTAATTATTATTAAACATATTTACTATTATTAATTTCTAGACAATGTGTTGAAAATTTTTTTCAGTTTAAATTTATTTTTCTTTCAATTATTTCACTAAATCAAATTAATTAGATGTGAATGTTATGTATACAAACTTGACTAGAATAAAATATGTTTACATTTCGGCTGGATTAGAGTGTCGTGTATCGAATCAAGTATAATTTTGAAATTATATGTGCAGATTTTATTTAGAAAATTGTCTCATTTTGAATATCTATTTTTCATGTTTAATTTTTTGTAAATTTGAAACATATCCTTGTTTATATATAGAAAAGATGAATGGTTACAACGAATAAAAAGGGATACTGAATGTAGTTCATTTTTTAACGAAATAAGTTTTCATTACAAAGTTGTTTCTAATTGTGCAAATCGTTTCTCAACATTTTTTTTATTTACTAATTCTATATAATTATGTTGTAGATAAATAATTCAAATTTCTATTTTTGTAGGATGGATCAGTTCAGACCTGTGCAGACCAGACGTGGCATCATCTATGTAAAAGAACAACCGGTCGTACACAAGAGATAAACGCAATCCCCAAAAAATCGTGTTTCGTTGCAACGACAAATTCTGTTTTGTCAGAATAATTGTAGATGGAGACGATCTGAGGACGATAGGTCTGCACACACACGGCGCCACCCCTTACATCGCTGAAAGACATAAGATGATAAATGAAATGATGCGATTGGCAAGAACAACGAATATGCCATTCTATGATATATTCACTGCGACCACACAAGGGTAAATTTTAATTTTCAATTTTAAAATACGTTCACTGTACATGTGTTTTGGTGATACGTTTTTCAGGCAGCCTAACATTGCACAGTACCTCGAGTACGAAGCTGTGCGAAGAAATATGGTCAGGGAAAGAGAGTCAGGTACGCCACCTAATCCTCCTTCTATTATCGAGATGATCACCGTTTTAGAAGGCTTGCCACAGTACCGAGAAATGTATTTCGGGTCTTCTACTCTCGAGAACGAGCGTTGTGCCATCATTTTTAGTTTACCACGCTTAATGACTGCTCTAGGACAAAGTACTGAAATGATGATCTCTCGACAAAGATTTTCCTTTCCAAACCATCCAGGAGATTCACACGAATTAATGGTGATACATTTTCGACATGGTCAACACGTAAATATTAACAATATTAATCAAAATTATTGTTCATTGTCTTCACTCTTTGTAATCCATACTTAAATATTTTTCTTCAATGATCCAGTTTTTTCCTTCGGCATTTTCAATTATGCACAATTCAAATTTTTCACTTCTAACGGAAGTGTTGGATTTAATAAGGCCCAATTTAAACCTGATCAACACGATCGCATCTGATTATGATAGTATCTTAGTGAATGCCTTGAAGTCATCACTCGTACTCCATCCTGCCATCAAAATTGTTGGATCACCATATCAGGCGGTAAAAGTAAGTACCTCTGCACTTTTATTTCTCTAAAATTTCTTAATTTTTTTCGACATAAATTTGGTTTTTTTTTGGTATTATTACAGACCTTGTGTGCTAAGTGGATTGCCTTGGGATTGATAGACGCTGACAAAATGGTCTTGTCAATGTGTGTAGCCGTCCTCCATCTTCCACCTAATCTAATTGAGACCATCCATGATTGCTTAAGGAGACACGTAAATGAGCAGGCTCAAAACGTACCAAACATACAACGGTTTTTTGATTATTTTGAGAGCACGTGGCTTGCTCATGTTAACCGTGCTAGTTTTTATGGTGTCTCCACTTTGACATCACACGAACTCGAACAGTTTACACGGGAATTCCAGCTTACACGCGGAAGAGGTCGCAAAACTATTTGGACTGTACTAGATAAAATGAGAATCTTCCTGCAAGATGCTGCCATCCAATACGAACGAGTGCGTGAAAACTTGCCAAGACCTCGGATAGCTCCGCGAAGATTGACAACAAGAAGCACTACAATACAGAATGTAATTCGGGATTTTATTCGCGGAGGGTAATTTTTTTTTCATTTTTAATAGATATTATATAACGTTTAGCACATTTTACATACGATTTCTCGTTACAGAACCATAGTGAATGTTTACCTCGAATCGATGAGGCCATTAGTGAACGAGATAATTGACCAAAATATTTCACAACGACCAATCTTTTATGATATCAGCAACGTTATTATGACTATGGACCCTCCACACAGAATCAATAGTAAGTAATAATATTTTTGATGCTTCTGATAACAGGCTACCATAATTTTTTTCTTTTTCTAAAATGATTTTTCTTACAGATGAACATGCCGAAGGTGTTCTGGAAGCGAGAGCTAGGTCATCGCGACGTAGAAGCAGCGTATACTTTTCATTCGATTGCTTATCAAGTCACAGTGAAGCTGCTGGCCCATCAAATCCTGCTGGCCCATCGAATGCTGCTGGCCCATCGAATGCTGCTGGCCCATCGAATGCTGCTGGCCCATCGAATGCTGCTACGGCTGACTCATCTGATGCCTTTCCTGCCTCATCTGATGGCGTTGCTATTGATCATTTTAATGGTGTTCCTCGTTCATCAAATGCTCCTGATTGTTCATCCAATGCTCTGGCTGGTAATTCAAGCGCAACTCAAGCATCAAATGATCCTGGATCAAACAATCCCGAACCATCAAGAGGACCATGTGTGGTTTGTTTGGATCGACAAAGAACAATGGCCTTTTATCCGTGCGGGCACAAAGTAATTTGTGCACCTTGTTATGAGGAATATGAAAGTCAAGAAATTCTCACGTGCCCATTCTGCCGAGCAGTATATACATTTGCTTTTACAGTGTACGACACATCATAAATAATCGAAAGAATTTCAAAAAACGTTGTACTACTAATTTTAAATTTGGAAAATTGTTTGATACAAAAGTGTTAAAAAATAGTTAAAACATTAGGAAAGTAACTGCGAAATTAAAAATTGGAACATAATAAAAATGGACAATAATAACATCTGGTCAATAATAACTAGAAAAATTACTAAAATGTTATTAACTAGGAAAAATGTTAAGAAAATATCGTATTTCAGTTAACAGCAGGAAATTAAGAGTTAATAGAAAATTCATTTCAATGTATCTGGTGTAACCATTCATTTTATGTATTGATATGTATGTAAATTAAAAAATTTTTAATAGAATAAAACAGATTATAAAAAAATATTCTTTAATCCTTACTAATCCTAAAGAGAAAAAGTAGATGACAAGTGTGAATTGGCTTTTGTATCGATTGATCGCATCTTTCAGCTAAATTCACTTTCGTTCCTCTTTCATTATTGGCTGATTTCTTGAGAGCCAAAGTTTTAATTTGCAATTGTATATAATTGTATTGTAAATTCTCTATTTTTTCGAAACTTTTTAGTTTTGAAAACATAACTTCAATTATTCTATAATTTTGTTATAAAATGAGCTTTATTTTGATAATAAAATAATGTTTGAATTAAATCATACGCATAAGATAGTAGTATGCGAGTATTTCCTAATAATTATTAATTCTATTTTTTTAAGAAAAACAACTATTTATTTTTCTATAATAAAAATTGTATTGTATTTTACAAATTTTCAAATCATAATAATTGAGATGTTCAAAATTCAAAATCCAACGGACGCGCGTAGCGCGTTAATCAACTAGTATATAAAAATGAGAATATGTTTGTTTGTTTGTTTGTCAGCGAAAAACTCTCAAACTAAACGATATATTCGGAAAAAAATTATACATCACAGAATTAAAATAGGCTACTCAAAAATTTGATTTGAGAAGTATTTTTAAGAAAAAATTCAAAATATCAAATTTCAATTTTTCCTTTCCGTTTTTTGATGGATTATGTTCAATTAT
>JAAMPD010001929.1:0-18783 GCA_025266255.1 Trissolcus basalis | reverse complement strand
CGCAAGTATTGAACCAAATTGTCTAATAAGTATATATATAATATACATACGTTACAATATATATATTGTAACGTGTCACATCTGACACGGGCGATGCAACCGGCCGGTTCATCTCATGCGCAGAAGATACGCGAGCTCTTCTTTTTTCTTTATTTTGTTGAATTTGACGAGTTTCAATTAAAAAAGTTGACAGACAAAATTTGACCTACAAATTCTTATATAGTTTTTGAACACAAAAGTTTAATTTTTCAGTTAGAATTGATTATTTATTTTTCACGCAAACCAGCCGGAAATGTCTCGAAGACATATATGCACGTTGTGACGGGTAGCCTGTCATAGGGGCCGCACCTGTCACATCGGGACTGTTGGAGATTCTGCCTGAATAATGATTATCATAAACCTAAATTAAAATTAAACAGAAAACTTCCAAATTTATTCAATTTATTTTGCCCATTATTTTCATCACAATCGCGATATAGTTCACGCGGCAGCATATTAGACAAATATTTACTTGTCTCCCCACCGCTCAGCCGTGAACTTGAATTCAGAGGTAACGACCTACAAAACTTGAACTTGAAAACTACTTTAAATTAGTTCATATTTTGCGCATAATATAAATATTATAAACAATATTTTACAAATATTGCGGAATCGTCACTTTGAACGCGGAAAATGTATCTAACTTAGCCAAATGGAGTTGCATTCTGAAAGCTCTGAATCAAATACTACCAAATACTCATTGAGACCAGCATTGTCAAGTGGCTACGACAACCCTGGAAGCTTACTGGGAAACACGAATGGCAATAACGATCTCATCTGTCAAGCTGACAAAAGCGGTCCTGACGAAGGAAAAACTTAGAGTAGGCTGGGTTGAGAGTAGAGCAAGAAAGAAGGACATAATCTTTAGATGTCTTGGCTTTGGACATGTGCCACTATCCTTTGGGAGTCCGGATCGCTTGGAGCAGTGCCTGAGATGTGGCGACATCTCACTCATAGCCAAGCATCAATGGTCCGAGATCCTGACAGCAACTCTGACAAGATTTGCTTGTGTCAGAGTGTGTAACAGAGTGACAAGTCTCTGGTTTCGAAAGGGTTTCAATTTTGCATGCCTTGTTTACCAAAAGGCAGTTAAAAATGCACAAAAACGGAAAGAATAAAATTTCTCTAAGTAAACTTGCACCACTGTGAGTCATCTCAAAATCCGTTCTAGAAATCTTTCCAGGATAAGAATATTTTTTTTATTATTCCCTCTGTAAAAAGTATATTATTATTTAAACAAAAGATCACGAATATCAAGTATACCTATATGCCTATAGAGCAGCGATCCCGTTACGCAGTAATCATTTTATTTATGAGTCATAAATGGTGAAACATAAAGGTCCATGTAGATTAAAAAAAAGTTTTCTAAACGTTGAATCATTTAAAGTAAAGTTAAATATTTATTTCTAATTCCTTACCAACTGCGAGGCGTTGATTATCAAATGGGTCCCATTGGAAATCCATGACCGCGGTACCGTGAACCAAGGCTGGCATAACTCCATCGGCAAGTCGACCAGGTTTCTTTAATTCAAGAACAGCAATTTTGGCACCTGGACCACTTAATGGCACTGCTACTCGATCAGCGTTTGCTGAAATATAATTTCAATTCATTTAGGAATATTTTTTGACCATTAAAGCAAGTGGAAATTTTTGAATTTTATATATTGAAAATATATATTTACCATGAAATCCGTCACATTCTCCAGATATTTGTCGACTGATATTGCGTACATTTTCAATGTGTGTCGATTTATGACCAGGAGTTCCTTTTAAATGTCGAAACTTTGATACTCTGCCTATAAAAATATAAGATATGTGCATCAATAGACAAAAGTGTATTTCGAAGCCTCCCACGAAAAGGAGCCTATCTTAAGATAGCAAAACAGAACGACCTATTTCAAATTCCGTTTGTTTTGTCGAAAAATGGCTTGTTTCAGATGAATTAAAAAAAACGGCATATTTCAACTAAAAATACGCAAATTGGTCTATCTCAACCGAATGTTGAAAAACGGCCTATCCCAACTGAAAACATACGAACGTAAGAATCAATTGAAAATCATTAACATGCAAGAAGAATAGTATTTCAGGATTGTCTTTTGAGATTTACTTTCTTGAGGTATCAAATGTTTGAATTTATGACTGCTTAGTTGAATCTTTTCAGATTCAACTTTTTTTCAGTAGAAGGTCAATCAGGTTCTTTTTCAAAATATTGATAAACTGTTTCGTATCTGTGAAATTGTTCTGTTTGTATGTAACCTCGTTCAGGGGTAGGAACATTTTCAGTTCTTTCAGTCTTGAAATTTCAAGTGGAGTTCTGAAAAATTGTCAATATTGCCAATAAAATCTTGACTTATGTCAAAAACTTTATATGTAGCGCATTGATCTGCAAAAATTCAAAATTATGTCGAAATTTTAAGATATTTAATTTAATTATTCATGTCAAAATTAAATATTTTTCAAGTGACTGACGAATTGATAACAACTTAATTATAGATTAAAAATCGGTGTTTAAAAAGACCAACATAATTGGTGCAAATCGAAATTCTATAAAGATCACGCTAATCAGCTGCTCAATATTGTCATGTGATTACCAACATTGTTGTAACATTAATGCTCGTACAGTGAAATTGGTCATGCAATTGTTATTGACTATGAAATTGTAAATACCAACTGTATCTACAGTTGCAATGATAACAATTTTTATTGCATTTAAATATTGCAACTGAAAATACAGATAAACAAAAAAAATAGAGAATCATCATTTTTTTATAAACTTCCCATTCGAAAACTAAAACAACAACTCATAAAATGTCATCTAATCATTTTCCTGAGATTCAGTTGAAATATACCGTTTTTCAACATTTGGTTGAGGTAGACCGTTTTGCGATTTTTAATTGAAAAGCCATTTTTTCCGCAAAAAATGGAATCTGAAATAGGCCGTTGATGTTTTACTAAATCGAAATAGGCCCCTCTTCGTGAGAGTCAACAATTTTCGATCTAGCAGATGAAATTTTGCGAGCAATACTTCATCGATGAATATAGCAATACCCACAATGCCCTCAAATTATAATTTTTTGTATTAATGAAATGGAAATTTAGCTGATTTTTTTAGTTAAAGCGTGCTTATTCTTTAGACCACTGTCCTCTAGGGGATAAAAACAGTTGTAACTTCTACTCCCTAGGTACTAAAAACAACATATTGACCTTGTCGTATTGAGTGCTCAGTGGATATTGTACGATTTTCTAGCATGGAAGCTGGAATTTAACTATTTTTAATTCTTAAAGTATTCTTTATCCAATAATACGTTAAGGCCTCACTTTTTGCGAATCGTTGAACATGTTTGAACAACAAATTTATTTAATACCATGAGAAAAGTTTTTACGCGTGACCCTTTTACTTTGTACGCCTGAGACCTGTGCAAAGATATTTCGAACAATTTTATGTTCCGTAAATTAATGAGCATTGCTCGCGCACGGCCTAGGCCTGCGTTTGGCGCGACACAGAAGTGAATCACAGGACTCATTCAAAGTTTGGGAGGTTACCGGTTTTTATCAAAAAATTTCGTTTTTTTTGCATTTTCAGAATCTTCAGATTGTCCTTTATAAGGGTATAGCTGTCGAATTGGAGCAGGGCTCTCTGCAGAGTGTCGATGCTTGGAAAGTGAGAATCGAGAGGACTCTCAGAAATGTCCAAGGAAATAATCGGTTCTAGGAAGAAAAAAGACTGCTGTATGGCCTCGGTATTGCAGACTAAAAGTAAGTCAAAAGAAATTCATTTCAAACAAGTTACAAGCGTTTTTCTTTTTGCATAGTTTCTCTCAAAACGGCATTTTTAAATGCGCGGTGCATTGTGCAGCTCGCACGTTTTAATGTAGCCTTCTATTTTTTTTTTAATAAAAGATTATTAAATTTATGGGGCCCCAAAGCTGAAAAATATTATTAAGATATTTTTAAACACTCTTGCTTTCTCAAAAAAACATTCCTTTTTTTTAATTGCAGTCATTTTGTTAAATGTCAATGAAAAAAAAAAATAAAAAGTGTCATGGCCTCACAAATATACTCAAGTTGAATAATCAATGACGTTTTTATGTTTCAGATAGGTGTCACAGGCTTCACTCTACACCGCGTCGATGTATCAACGAAAAATGGCTATTCCTATAAACGACCATGTATGACCCCATATATGCAACTTTTGTACAAAAATATTCACTTCGTATAATAAAACATCAGCTTATATAAGATATGTAATTACTTTGTTACTTTCCTCCTTAATAATGACGAAAAAAAATTAAGTTAATGCAAATTTTAACATTTAAACCGGTAACCTCCCCTTAACAAATTGTATCATATGAGTATCACACTTCTCTTTCATGACGAACTTTTATTCTGTTTTCTAAAATAAGTTGTTCTCAATAACCTTCCTCGTTTTCGATGTTTAGGATCGACTATAAAATCACCGATAAAGTTCAACTTGATTAAAAATTCAAAAAAGTTTATTTTTGTGAAAATGACGATCAATGAAAAAAAAGAAATTGTTTTTTCATTTTTTTCATTTTCAAAGCGCTAGTAAAAATATAAAAAAATATAATTTTTTAACTTTTCCGTACGTCAAACTCCAACCAATTTAATCTATCTTTCAAATCTCTTGTTGTTTTCAAATCAACCGTTTTGACTCTATCTTATACGCCAATCAGACGGGCACGTGGTTACATACTCTTCAATAAGACGCATGCTGATTTCTAAATTTTTCAATGGAAAAATTCATAAGTATACTTTAATATACATACAAAGTAATGGCAAGAATCCTGAAGTGATATAAGTTGTATTTTTTTCAACAAAAAAATTATGAAAATAGGTTGATTTTCAAAATAAATTTACCGAAAAACCCCCTCAAGAAATAATGACAAGGAGGAAATCATTTCCTAATTTCATTTAAAATGTTTTTTTGTTTTGTTATATCACGCTCAAGTACAGCAATCAAATAAAAAAAAAAAAAAAAATTTTTTGATTTTTTGAAATCTTAAAAGTCTATCAATTGAATGATGAAATGAAAAAAAATCAATTTCCTATTTATTTTCATGAAAGTTTTTTTTCTCAAACTAAAACATGAAGACATGTAAATATCACCTACTTTAAAGATGTTTTAATCATTCTGTCCTTGTCTAATGTGACGTTATGTGACATTACTTCTAATAGTGATAAAAGTGAGTGAAAAAGTTATAAAATGTACGCATTAGCGTACTAAACTATAAAAAATTTGGAAAAAGTCCATTTTCATGCAAAATAATCCTTTTTTTTTGCCATTTTCGCTTCGTTTTGCAGTATCAGTTCTACCCCAATCAAAATATGAAAAAACTAAAGAATGATAAATGAAACATGATGTATATTTTTCATAAAATAAATGTAGTAGCTAAAACTATTGTCTCATTTTAAATACGTTATTTTTTCTCATTTTTCAACCTCCGAACATGACTTTCCTCTAAAAAAGCGTTTTTAGAAAATTCTAGTTTGTTTATATGAAAAAAAAGAGCCACAGACCGACGTTTTTGTTAAATTTTCCCGCCTAAACATTGCATGGATAAACGGGCAAAAAGTTATACACGGGTAAACGGGCAAAAAGTGACACGGGTACACGGGTACCCGACACGGGCACACGCCCTGATAACCACCGTTTATGTAAATGATTGACATAAAATTTGAGTAAATGTAACTCCTCATTGTACTGCATTATTTACAAAAATCGTTTACATCAAAAAATTTTTTGTTGACATTAATAAACGATCGAAAAAATAATTTTTGGCTTTTCAAAACTTAGAAAATTTAACAAATTTTATTGCATGTATACAATTTATGTAAATAATGCAGGACAATGTTAGAGTTAGATTTGCATAAATTTTTTGTATAGCATTTATGTAAAGTTTACACAAAATTTACATAAATCTGGCTATCAGGGCGGGTACACGGGTGGTGTGTGAATAGACACTGCCAATTTTATAAAAAGATTTATAGTAAAGATTTCGTAATCGTATAAATGATTCATTCATTTATAAATTCAAAATCATTATTTTGATCATTTTGTTATAAATATAATTTTCATTGATTATGTGGAAAGAGGGCGTGCAGTTTTATGTAGGAGTTAGGCGTAAAATATGTAAAAGACTAATTGAACGCAGCAAGTGTAGACCCTTATTATAGATATAAATTTGTTCCAATAAAATATTGAGGGGAAACATACATCTAGAGTAACAAAATTTTGACTTTAATTTGAAGTGAAATAACGTAACATATACATTCACTATTATTAACGAAACAAAATTTTTGACCAAGCAACATTTACAATATGTTTTAGAATGCTGAAACAATTTTTCTTTTTTAAATTACTTCACGATTATAAAAAAAACAAAGGATAAATATACCTTCTCTTTGAATGTTTTTAATTCAGAATTCGTTGTTTTTATCATTAAATTCATATCGTCTCCCTAGAAGAAAAGGGGCCTATCTCAGATTTCTCCAATGTATGGGCAATTTTTTAAATATGTGGTTTCCGGTAAAAACCAGACATCCACTATTTTTGTTAAAATTTTGGATACCTCATAAGAATGTTGTTTTTGATGACTTATTGGTCAAAACATGAAAAAATGATTTCACAAAACTTGTTGTTTGTAAAATTGCTACGAAAACTAATTTCAACATGGAAACTTCAAAATCTTGAACTACTCAAAGTTACAAATCTGAAAACCACTTGTCTGGTTATTACCGGAAGCCATAAAAATAGGCCCTTTTTCTTCTGGGGCGACGATATATATCGTGTGATTTCGCTCTAAATTTATATTAAAAAATTGACCACTCTAGGTGCATATTTCCCCTGATATTAAGATATTAAGATATTAAAAAAGTGTATCAGTGTACCAAAAACGGTAGAAGTTCTCTTGGGTGTCGGAGTAGTGGAAGATTCAGATTTTGAATCCATGCTTTGTTGTCTGATGATCGGAACGCTCTTTTTTATGTCATCATCCTTATCAATTTTCTTTTTAAACGAATCTCTCCG
Organism: Trissolcus basalis; assembly: GCA_025266255.1. NCBI lineage: Eukaryota > Metazoa > Arthropoda > Insecta > Hymenoptera > Scelionidae > Trissolcus > Trissolcus basalis. The sequence continues at coordinate 11,696 of JAAMPD010001929.1, read as the reverse complement.
TCGCAGTGATGTAGGCGAGCCCATAGCTTTCTCCGCAAGATTACCATCTGTCACTGAAACTGATCGACTTTCATACAATCGTCTTCTTTCAGCAATTGAATTTCTATTCGAATTAGATCTTTCAAAATTGCACTCATCATCAATGTCTTGTGACTCGTCTTTGATTTTCGTTTCAAACAATTTGCGACGATCAGCGGTGCTCGGAGTTTTCGGTTTGTAGCCAGAGTCGCTTGAATTTGCATCCTCTTCCATTGAGCTTGAGGAGTCGCTTTTGCCAGTCTCAACAGACTCTTTTGAGCGTTCTTCGTATGTTGGTGATTTTATATTTTCAGTAGTTGTCTCTGAATCGAATACTGATGAATCTGCAGTATGCCCGTTGCTTTCACTATTTGGTGCTACAGGCACAGAGAATATTTTGTCAAACGAAAACTCTTGATTGCCGCTCTTTGCTTGAAAAGGTTTTGGTCCAAGTCTTGGCTGAAAAGTTGTAACTGATTATTAGAGTTTAAAATTTACTACTATAGTATCATTATTAATAGTATAATTATAATATCAATAGTAGAGTAGTATTAATTTTATCGTAGCTTTTGATAGTTAACGGGGGACCCTACCCTGGAGTTTAAAGGAAAAGACATTTATTTTTACATTTACGAATAGTTTGATTTGTAAAATACAATTTTTTCAGTGGTTAAAGGATCAGTAACGAATTTGAAATATATTCTTACTAATGTACAAAAATGAAAATATGTTTTTTCGTGGGTGAAAATGTGAATGAAATAAAAATCCGATTTGATGTATGTTTTTCAAGAAATTTAAAAAATACCATCTCCTAAATGTATACTTTCTCCCCGAATATATTATGTTGCAGGAAATCAACAACAATTGAGATAAATTGCATAAAATAACTCTCTCGAGTCTTAAAAGTAATATGAGCGACACGGAAAGAAATAAAGGAATGATTTTTTACTAATTTTCCACTGAATAGTCTGATGATAATGTAAATAACGATAAATTACTATAACAATTTGTAAATTTTCTTCTGAGAACAATTTAAACAAATTTTAACTTTTTAATCGCCGAATTTCAAAACCTAGCCTTCTCTGCGACCGGTTGCTTAGAACCCGAGCTGTTCCACCAAACGAAGTTGGGCGGTATGAAACACCTATATACCTTTCATGTAGGCGTTTTCGAAAATTGCTACTCAAATAGTACAATTTCATGATTATCTGACAAAAACTATTATTCAAATAGCAATATTTGGATAAAAATTGCAAATAACCATCTTCTGACTTCTTTTTCTATAAAATATTTCTATTTCTATTTATAGGCTACTCAAATTGCTGGATAAATTGATATCTGAAGAAAGAAATTGAAAATATCAATGTTTGTCTTGACTAGTGGGGCCGGCAGAGTTTATCCACCAAGTGAGCCAGACGGCTTAAGAAAAATATTTCTGAAAAAATATTTCTGACTTGCTCTTTAAAAAATTTCTGTTTTACTTTGATATAATAAATCTCAACGAAATAAAAACATTACGAAAAAGATTTTTAAAAGTAACAAGGTCTATTAAAACACTAAATAAAATATTTTAGCACATTACACACGAGTATTCGCGCCGCTGCACTAGACGAAAAAAAAAGTTTCATAATAATTATTTTTACCAAATTTTTTTGTAAGTGAAGAACAGAAATCATTTTGAAAAGAAATCACCAAACTTTTTGCTACAAATTGAAAAACTATTTTATAATAATGATGACCAAAATTTAATTTATAATAAATTATTTAATTTTGTTGTATTTTTATTTAAAGTTTAATAATTTTTATCAAAAATGAATTCTGTTCTTCAATTGTGAAACTGTTTGGTAAAAATTATACAAATGGCGATAAAAATTATTACAACTTTTTTTTCTCCGTGTATACTTTATGTGGTAACAGCAATATTGAATGAAATCATAAAACAATAGATATTTCGAAAATTTTTTTTTTGTTATGTTATTTAAGTGATACAACAAGATTTTTGATTACTCATAAGGAAGAAGATATCATTTCATATCAATACTTTTAATTTTAAATAGTAATTATATATGTTTAAGTAGTGATATATTTTTCCTATTGTAAATGTTATTTTGCTTTCATTAAAACAATTTTACTTAAACCAATTATCAAGTGACGATTGTTTTTTCTGAAGTTTAGAAGAATAATGTGATATAATTTCAAGTTTATCATATTTTCATTATATATAGCTGCCAGTACATAAAAATAGTGCAGACGTTATGAAAAAAAAAAAAAATTAAATAACTAATTTAATTAAAATTAAGTAGTGACTCTTGGTGATTTTAAACAAAGAAATTTTGTTGCAAGATCAATTTTAGATGTGTATAAACTGTTATGTTGTTATTGCAGGTAGTGACCTTAAAAATTAAAATGGAATAACGGTATCTCAGGGTGAGGTTCCCCCTTAAATGTATTATATTAATTATAACTATCCATGAAATGAAAGAATGATAAAAATAAACTAATCAAGCACGACGATGATTTATGCCCTATAAACCTTGTATCCACCAACTAAGTTTGTAATAACAGGTGTGACGACAGGACTGGGTGATGTTCGAGGTCGTGCGACCGGTTTAGGTTCGTCCTCGGATAAACTGTTGGTTCTAGAAGAGCGAGGCAACGGTTTAGGCGGCGAGGTCAGTACCCCACCATTTGTAATCTTTATCTTCTCATCCTCGTTATCAGTCTTGAATTTGTTGTCCTCTGTTTCATCCATGTGATTGTTGCTTTTGATTGGATCTTTCTCCTCCATGGTAGGAGACGGCATGATCTTTGTAAAACCCTTTGGCGTAGTTATCGATATTGATTTTTGCTGACGTGTTTGCTCGATTGCGATCACGCGCGGGCTGTTCTTTAGGCTTGCTAGGTTGCCTTTGTGAATCTAATTGCAAAAATAGATAAACCGTTGTTTTGTTTTGATTCGTTTTTGTTGAGACAAACGATGAAGAACAAAAAACCAAAGACGACTTGCTACAGAGTGTAAAACGAAGAATACATAATAATGCAATAAAACTAAAGTAATAATTCAATATCTTAGTACATAATCAGAATCAGAAGATAGATAAAATCATGTCATAGAAATAATAAAAAGTAAATTAACGTGCGTTCGCAAAGTATTTAGTGATAATATATTTGTATGATTGTGGTGTGATTATATAGTGATCATGGCGATTAGCATTCAGCGACAAATACCAATTGTGTAATGCACAATGCTACATTTACAATGAACACTACTCTTAACTACAATATATCATATATTAACATCAAAAGGTTACATATGGGAAAAGGGAATGTGATTTTTGTTATTTAAAATGTAATTTGGATAACCAGTTTAATACCATTATTGTCTCTAAATAAGAACTAAGATAGTACTTACAGTTATGGGCTCTTCTCCTTTGATCCGATTTGCAGGGTCCAAAGATATTTTTGGCACAGGCTCATTATGGCCTTTCATCCAAGCTGATGCTGTATTATTAGCAATGTAACCAGTTGTGTCTGGATAGATATCAGCATGAAAATCTCTATACGTCTAAAATGAAGAAATATATTTTAAAACTAATCATTCGAGTAAAGCAATACATATGAATGGCTTCTATGAAAGTGGTCAATTATATGTTAAAACGATTTATGGAAACAACATTGAGCTATGCCAACATAATAGCATAAAAAAGTGCATGATACCTTTCGTGGGACTTGATAAGTGATCGGTATGACAATGCTTGAAGTAAGTTGAAGCAGTCTGTTTACTTCAGCCTGCATAACATTCAGAGCTCTTTTTGGTACCAAACAGACGCCCTTGGTTTGTTCGCCACTGTGACGAATTCCTTCCACCAAATATGGATCTTTGTCCATCACCTCCATATAGCTAATAGTTGTGTCCCCTTTTCCAGCTAGGAAAAGCATGTTTGTATCCGGATCGAATAAAGGCATGAGAATTCTAAACATGAAATGAAACATGATTAAACAATCACAAAAATCATAAACAATGGCAGGATAATTGAGTCTTACCCAGTGCTACAATCCAACTCAAGAGTTTTCACAGGATCTGTTAGATTTCTTAAATCACGAATATAAACTTGTCTTAGTCTTGCTGCATCAAAACCAGATGTAAGAATTCTGTCACTATTTCCAAGCCACACAATTCGCGAATCTTTAATGCTTTGGTGACTCTGTGTCGAGGCAACAATATTTTTTGACGCTCGTGGATCAATGATTCTAATCTGCTTATCCTTACATGACGACGAAAGTAGAGTTCCATTTTGTTTCCAACTTAACGACTGGATCACGTCTTTATGTTCGTTATTTGCTATGAATAAACATTTTATTTCAATATAATAAATCGATTTAACTCTTTACTCAACTATTCACTTGGGTGTAAGTATAATAAGGTATAATGTATAAATTTACAAACGACAATGAGAGCAACAAAACTGTGTAAAAATTTGCGCATGATTTTCTATCTATATAAAGTGTGACTTACTGAACAACTCTTTCTGACCAATCACGTCCCATAATGAAAGATTTGTATATGAAACGGTGGTCAACAAATTTTCTGCAGATGGATGCCAACGAACCACTTCAACTCGTCTCTGTTTGTGAGAAAACGTGCATTCAGAATTACATATCGATTCTTCCAAGCCTTGTTCAGGGATATGCCACAATTTTACCTAAAATCAAAAACATTTTCGAAAATATAGATATTGGATTATAAGTTTCATTGATGACAATCAAATATATTAATATTCATTTACAAGACAGTCTTGCGATCCAGTGGCAAGTAGCCCATCATGAAAAGGTGAGAAGTCCATATCAGTAACGGTGTCAGCGTGAGCATGAAGAAGTGGCATTGTTTTGCTTTTTCTACCACAGTCCTCGAGTGGTAAGACTGCCAGACTTGAGCCTGTAGAGAGAAATAAATTAATCAAATCAACTTCCCTGGTATGACTGATTCATTCATAATTACCTGTGTGATCAACATTGAACGCCATAAATGCGGCAGATGCCGCAATGTTGTTGCCATAAGTTTGATAAGATCCCACAAAGATGTCCCTAATACAAGCTTCCGGCTTTGGTACAATAGGTGCGGCATTTTTGTATTTAGAAGCCTTAAATCGCCAAGCCATATTGCGTACTTTCGTGACCTCGGCTGCTGATTATATTTCACAACTCATGTAATCTATTATTCAATCAATGTAAAACCAAATTTCTTTTAATTATTATTATATTCACATCAATATAATAAATTCGATATTTAACAAACTAATTTTTTTTATTAATCAAATCATTAGATACTAAATAACGATTAAAATAAATTTGCAAATAACTTAATTGGTTGCATATATACAAATAATAATCATCATGGATTTAAAATGACAACAAATTTTGAACCAATTTAAATGTCTAATAATATAATACAATAAATTGTTGATTTAAAGTGTAACTAGAGATTTATGACAGAGACGCTTGAAATTCGGACGAGAATATTTGCTCGGTAAGTATGACTAATAAAACGAGGGGTGAATTTTATCCCGGGACGCGACAACAGTAGCGAGGGTTTTGTTAGCATGGGCGTGACGGCTTATTTTTGCACACTCACCGATGGACGTCGTTTTCGTAGCTAAAGCTGCTGGTATAAACACAAGGAAACTTGCCGGCGTGTTGTCAAGCGTCTATCGAAAGTCAGTTGTTAGAAAATGACAGCCGGAAACAGGAAACCTCCCCTACTATTGACGCACTCTTTAACCACTCAACCAACAAAAACGGCTGTTTTCTGTCTTCGTTGCTGCAAACGGTTTGGTCGACGTATCACAACAACTCAAATGCAATGCAGCTGACTGTTCGGAACGCCTCATTTTGGAACACCTAACGTTTAAAGCGCCTTATTTTGAAATCTCATGATATACTGTGTACTATCAAATTTTGCCCATTATGACTCGATTAATATAATTTTGTGTCTCTACTGGTGCAACTAGTTAGATAGTTCAACTATTGTTTTCGGATGAACAAATGATATCCGTTTTTTAGCGTCGCATTCAACTTCATAATTGAGATTAATTTCAAATACATAAATAGTATATTGTTGTACGAGTGCGGAAAATTCCCTTTTGCACGAGTAGAACATGCTATTTTTCATCACAAGTGGTGTGGATCGGACGAGTATGTTTAACGAGTATGTTTGACGAGTATGTCTAACGGAAAACGTTTTCTGTACTGTTGTGGAGTACCGAAAATGCTTTCTGTACGGTGTACTGCAAATGGCAAGTTTCTGCATTAAAATCAATGCAGAAACTATCACAGGACGTGTTATGAAAACATTTAATAAACAAAAGACTTAAAAAAATTAATCAGCAATAATTGTAAGATTAGGCAAAATTGTCTAATAACAAAACAGGGTCAACAATAAAACAATCCGACTAATTCCGTATCTTTTTATCTACCTGTTCTATTTTCTATAATAAAAATAATTATCGCCACTGTTCCAGACTTTTTAGCCGGACATTTTTGGACATTATTTTAAGACCCTTTTCAGATCTTAAGAGTCTCAATTTAAGATCTTTTACAAGAGTCAAAAGTCATCATTCAAAATCTTTTTACAAGTGTTAAAAGTCTAAATTTGAGATATTTTTTTGACTCTTACAAGTTGTAATTGAAATTTTAAAATTTTGCCTAAATTACGATATATTCCGACATTTTGACCGTATATTAAGACTTTTAAAGAAAAGAAATGTTTCAATTTAAAAGAAAAAAGAAAGAAAATTTTAAATTAAAACTCGTAAATTGTTTCTTATCGTAATGATTTTATTGTGATCGTATTGTTTTAATCGTAAATGAGATCTATATTTACATTTTGAAGAGTGCAAAGAATGAAATGTCAAATTATAACGTTTGAGATTGTCAGCAAACTGAATGAAATTTATTAGCCCGTAAGTTGTCGCGCCGACGGTTATTTTGCTGCCCGTTTCAGTTTTTTGCATTTTTCACCGATTTTTCAAATGGAAACCGTTTATTCGCGAAAAACGTAATTAAAGTTCGTTTTATGTTTTGAATCCAAAAATTATACTCTCAAGCTATGAAACCATAAAATTCGAAAATTAATAACTGTAAATGTCCAAGTTGTTCTATCAGAATTTCAATTTAGGACATGCTTGTAATGAAAACGAGCGTTTGAAAACAACATCGGTGCTTTTGACCGTTGCGCGACTATACTAAAACGTTCGGAAAATATTATAATATGAAAAATATAAGTAAATAAATAATATTAAAATATAAAAAAACTATATATAATATGTTTATATTTGTTCAGACGGAAATGTTTTTTTTTACATTTTATGTGTGTTGAGTCGAGCCATCAAGCTACAATTTTTTAGGGTGAATTTTTCACAGTTGTTGCTGTGACCAATTGTAATTATTGTGGAACGCGCAACGTGGTTTTAATTTATGATTGTGAAACTCGAGGGCGTACTTGTCACGCTTAATTTTCAGGCCAAGATTTGAAAAATGGGCTATTTTTTCATTTTTGATTGGATGAAAACTAAAGAAATTGCATAAAGTAGAAGCCAAGTGTATTAGTGAGGACTGTTGTGACATTTGTGTAGTACAACAACAACAGATTGTTGAAAATTGTTGAACAAAAAAGATGAGATAACGTAGTACAATTTAAAATCGCACTATATTCGTGGAATAGGCAGCTGGGATACTGCTGCGCCATCTCAATTTTCTTAACCATTTGATAGTATGAACTCAACAAACGGTCAGCCAGCGCAGTATAGAGTTTCAGACCTTTGTTCATGACTATCAATGGAGAGAGATGACAAAGAAAAAAAGTCGGAAAGAAAGAAACGCGAGAACAAAATGAGAATTAACGCTTGTGATTCCGCCCCCCTGGTGTATCTTCTACGTCAACATTGGTTGTTTGCATCTTACTACTGCACATCAGTGTTTTTTGGGCCATTAAGAGGAAAGCATTTTTCAATGAATGAAAAATTAATTTTAATTTTCGGATAATTCTGAGAAATATTATCTATTGTGAAGACGTTCATAGGAAGGAAATAGGAAATTCCAGTATTTGTATGATGGCGATCGTAGTGACCACTATCGTAGCATTGTTGACAGCTAAGTGAAATCTTGATGGTAAGAATATTAATGTAATCATTTTTAAATTTACCTTGGGTGGCACGTATGTCGAACTCTTCTATAAATGTTAAAAAAGATGGTGCTTTCTCGTATAGTTGATGTAGTTGGTATCCTCTATAAATTGATATACAGCTCATAGAAGAGATATTCAATCGTATTCAACACTTGTTGAATTTGTATTTTATTATAATAATCGAGCAGGTGAATCGATTAATCCAATGTTATGATCGGGATATAAGGGTTGTTATGTTATTTGATGATCTCGTATTAGCTGTGTAAATAATACATCTGAAAATTGGATTAAATCTGTTAAAAATGAAAAATATTGAAGTGAAGAAAAAGATTTTATATTTACATATTTTGTTAGTAAAAATTAAAATTTTACGTTTATCTAATCTAACTATTTTTGTTAATCGTAAAAATCAAATTTTAGGCTCTTCGAATGATGTCTGCTATTGTGCCAGGATCATGTAATGGATTAGATGGCAATCAAATGGTCGATCATGCTTTAGAGCGGGACTTACTTTTGGCTGATTTATTAAATGCAGCAAAAAAATGTCACGTTAGATTTGGAGGGAGAGTTGAGCTTGCCACAGAGTCTGACGCCTGCATAACACAACTCTGTTATGCTTTTGAACAAATTTTTGATCACGGTCTTCAGGGTAACCGAAACGTTAAAACAAATTCAGCATTGCGGTAATTATTCAACCAATTGTTCATAACATAAGTTTTTAAAAATCAATTATAAGTTGTTCAAGATATGATTATTATGGTTTAAAATTTTTGTTATTTTTCAGTCACGTTTCTGATTTTGTATCAGGTAATAATTACAAATCGGACCCAACATTTTGGCCGTGTATTAAGGAGAAACTTACGTGGCATGAACAGGAGCGATTCACCGTCTTACGTAAAGTTTGTACCGATTATGGACGTGGAAGAGCATGGCTCAGGGCCGCACTCAATGAAAGGTCTTTAGAAAGACACCTGCACACTATATTATGTCCTGAAACGCTCATCCCTTATTATACAAATTGGGCATTTCTTTTAGATCAAGAAAAAGCATCAGTTTTGCCTAATATCGCTGCTGGTTTGTGATTTGTTTACACAATATTCTATTGAAAATGTACAAATGAACAGAATCAATTGTTTTCATCTTCTCTTTATTCCTTAGGATTAGTATCTATCGTTTTTGCTATAAACATTGACAATGAAGAACTGAATGATCGGAATGAATTGGCTAAATGCAAGACATCACAATCTGAACCTATTATTAATGCTGTAATCCCAGGTGCGATGATGTTTTTATGTTAAAAAAAATCATTCCTTCTCACAATTCTGACAAAGTTGTCTTTCGTTTTTTTAGCTTTAGAGAATCTTGAGCGTGAAAAGGTAAAGAGAAAAGTTCCGACAAGTATTATTTCGTTTGATAATGAAGAGGATGATAGGGAAGTGTCCGATATTGTGTTTGTACGTGCTCCAGTTACTTGTTTGAGTTCATCAAGCACCGTCAATGAAAGTTCTGAATCGTTGTCCCTTGCTGAGGGACAATCTACTATCGATGTAAATAGTTTGAACCTTAATGACAAAAGTGAAAAGTGGAGTTCAAAGTAAGAAAATTGATGAACGTGTGTACTGTTTTTCACTTTAATATTATTAATAATATAATAATAACTAATAATTTTGTTTCATTTTCAGTGAACTATTCGAAGAGGATAAATTGTTAACTCCATTAACAGATTCTGGTCATATGGAAGGTCTTATTCCTATTTCACCTATGGGAATTACTCTAGAAGATTCTGTCATTTCTGGGCCAAATTACTTAGATGTTAGTGATCGCTTTAATTAATTTTTTTTTATTTTAATAGTTTTTTCTACTATAGAAAAACAAGTTAATCCAGTTGCAAATAATTTGCAATTTATTAGGAAGTAGAGTCAGCAGAACCAGCTTTGGAAGCAACCGAGCCGATAATTGCAAGTCTTCCCTCAGCAGATACAGACAAACTTGATATAGATACTCTGAGAGTAAGACTTTTAGCGACATCAGAGATTCTAGAACAAGCTCGCGAAGATGCCATTGCAAGTCGTTCGCAATTAGTGCGATTTCAACGACAACATCAAAATTATTTAGAAAAACACGACATGCAGTTGCAAACTCTTACTCGCGAAAATGAATTACTCAGACAACAATTGAGAAAATACGTCACTGCTGTACAAATGTTACGAAGAAATTCGGACTCAACAACCGTTGAATCAGAAGAAGATGCAACGCTAGACTATCATCATGAAGCTCAGCAATACCAGAACAAATTGGTTCAAGTTGCAGAGATGCATGCTGAATTAATGGAATTCAATGCCAGATTAACAATTCAACTTACAAATAAGTTCGTTTAACATTTTTCTTTATTCATGTAAAGTTATGCATTTTAATTGAATTATTTTTCTCAGAGAACGATTAGTCAAAATGTTACAAGCAGAATTAGAATGCCTTCGAGGTCCATTGAACGAAGATTACCTTCCATCAGAATCACCTTGTATGATTCACATATGGATTCCTTCTGCTTTTTTGACAGGACAGTCTTCCGACATTCATCATGTATATCAGGTATAAATCATTTTATCGTTATCATCATCATAACAAATAGGGATTATTCAAACACTTTGATGTTTTTCTTATTTTTGTATTTCAGATATACATTCGTATTGGTGATACTGAATGGAATATTTACAGAAGATACGCTCAATTTTACACTCTCTACAGAGAACTCAAAAAACATGATAACATCGTTACAACATTTGAATTTCCACCAAAAAAAACTATTGGAAATAAGGTAAATAAATGTACCATATCCCGTTGAACTGGATTATATACATTTTTATTTCTCATAATATAAGTAACTTTCAAGTTTTCACTATGATGATAAGTTTCATGTTTCCATATCAAAATGAAATCAATAAATTTTTCATTATGTTTTTAGTAAATAATTCATTTTGAAACAAATGATATATTTTTATATTCTTATTAGTTAAGTATAAAATTTAACTGAGAATCTGTGCTCTGTAAGGAATTTGCGTCGGTGCACTATTTCTTATGTAATAACAACAATCAAATGAAATATCAAATATCAAATGAAACCGTGGAACAATATGTATACGTATTAAACAAATTTTTACAGCTCTTGTTTTCTAATTTTATTGATGTATCTTTCAATATCTTTGATTGAAACAACACGAATTTTAAAAACTCCTGAAACAAATAACTCTGTATATTAATACTTTCAAATCGAAATGATGATATCGTCGCCTCTCACGAGGAAGGGTCTATCTCAAGCTAGCAAACCAAAAGGGCCTATTTCAAATTTCGTTTGTTTTGACGAATAACGACCTATCTCAGATAAATCAGGAAAACCGGCCTATCTCAGATAAATCATGAAAATCAACCTATCTCAAGTTAATATAGGCTTATTTTTAAAGGACGTGTCTAGGTAGACCGTAAACGTCACTATGACGGC
>JAAMPD010001928.1:0-18819 GCA_025266255.1 Trissolcus basalis | reverse complement strand
CTATCGCATTCAATCAAACGTACTAAAAATCATTAATATCTTTTTAACTTGTCGTTAACCACTATTTTTTTGTTAATATATAAAAATGCATACAATAAAGAATCGTTTAGTGTAAATATCTTTTGTTAATCTTGTAAACCTGTCTCACGCGATAACTACCTTAAATGTTGTATTTTCAGGAGCGTCGCATGAGGACCGAAACAGTGCGATGCGCGACGATGGCCTGTCGGACTCGCGACGTTGTTCCAAGGCCGTCGTCTGCGAGCAAGCGAATTTTAGGATGAGCGGGTCAGCAGCAGCAGGAAGCCGCCCGTGCAAGTTATGCTGAACATCATGGCAGCGGTGACGACGAGTATACCGCTTCGACTGGACCCGACACAGAGCAGCGATGGAAACGAGACAACTGACTCGTCGCAGAACGTGTCGTCGGTACCCGCGGAGAATCCTACCGTGGAAAACTTGCCGGAAAACGTGAACGCGTTCGTGGTCGTGCTCAAAGGCGTGATCATGGGCACCATCATCACAACGGCCATCCTCGGCAACACCCTCGTGATCGCGAGCGTGCACAGACACCGTCGCCTCAGGGTCGTCACCAACTGTTACGTCGTCTCACTCGCGGCGGCCGATCTCCTGGTGGCCATCTGCGCCATGACCTTCAACGCCTCCGTCGAGTTATCCGGGGTCGCTGGCTGTTCGGCAGGTTCATGTGCGATGTCTGGAACTCGCTCGACGTCTACTTCTCCACGGCCTCGATCCTCCACCTGTGCTGCATCAGTGTAGATAGGTACTATGCAATTGTCAGTCCCTTGGAATACACGGTCATTATGAGACAGGGCACTGTAGGATGTATGCTGGGCAGTGCTTGGGTTCTCCCAGCTCTGATCAGCTTTATTCCAATTTTTATGGGATGGTACACCACCGATGACCATCTGCAGTTTATGCTAGACAATCCTCAAGTGAGTTGATGCCTTTTTCATTGCTTTCAATTCCGCTTTCCTCCAACATTTTTTCAAACTTTTTATTATCACTTGCTACCTCAATTTTAATCTATGCTAGGTTCAAAATGATGAAGCATTTTCATGAAATATCGTTCCAGAAATGATTATTCATTGATCAAAAAATAAACACATTCAGACGATATGTTATTGATGATTCAAAAGAGAGAGAAAAAATTTTTGCTCGTAATTTGTTAGCTTGTAAATTTCAAACGATTATTATTTGATATTTATTTTTCATCTTTTGCTCTTTCGAAAAGCACAGATACTCAGTGAATCAAACTGAAACTAATCTGTTGATCAAGCCACGTGACTTTATAAACCAATTATATCATTTAATTAATTTATTTTTCTGTTTGAGATAATCGTTTATGAGAGTGAGTACTGTAAATTGTATGCATGCTTAAGTAATGAAGCAATAATAGCAATGATGAGGTTCTATAGTCGATTGATTGAAAAGCTAATTCGCATTCAGCTTGAAATTTGATAATCAAGTCATGATATTAAATTATTTGCGAATGATGTAAACTTCATCAAACTAGCATTACGACAAGGTATGCGAGCAGAAATATCGAAACTAATTAAAACTTTATATATTTTCTCTACTTTCACATGAAAGCAGAGATATATAAAAATATATAATAGAATTTCCTTGGCATAATAATGGCTTGAATTTTTGTAAAGCATTTTTACGAATTATTTAAGCGACCGACTCGAGTATGTAAAATATTATCGTTAGAATTTGCTTATTCACTTGAATAAATACGATTTTTTTTCCTCTATTTTGATGTAATTTGTATGTGTTCAGTGATTTTAATTAATTTTAATAACTTTCACAGTGTGCTAATCAGAATTTCTTTTCTTGCACCGTTGCACTTAACATGCTCGCTTAATTACGGCTTCTATTATGAATGCAGAACAAAGAATTTTCCTTGAGATGGATTTTTTTTTAATTTTACAGTATTCAAATAAATAAGCTATGCAATTGTTATTACAAACATTACGATACGATTTGTTTTTACAATTTTGTCATGAAATACCGATCAAGTTATTCAAGTTTGAATTCGATAGGCAATATCAATACAGGCGTATTAAATTTTTCAATTCACTTTTTCTTGATTGTTACACGAAGAAAAAACATATTATAAAAATTACTATAACATATTGTAACCCAGATATATCGTACACATCTTGTAAATTATCTTTAAACTTATTAGATTTTTTATTATAATTACAAAATTTACAACATCATGTAGTAAAATGATTAGAAAATTATATTTAAATTTGCCAAAAGCTACACCATGTATCTCGATTACAATAAGTTATAGTAATTTTAGTGATAAGTTTAATAATTAATATAATATGTTTTTTCTGCGTGTAGAACGATAATTGTAAGATCCTGAGAATTGTAAGATTAGCCCTTTGATAAGGAAAATAAAACGACTGTGACAATTGAAATGGCCGTTGACTTTTGAATTGATTGAATTCATATTGAAAGAAATGAATTGTTTTGATTTCAGATTTGTGCATTCGTGGTTAACCGTCCGTACGCTGTGATCAGTTCGTGCGTATCGTTTTGGATCCCGGGGCTTGTGATGATAATTATGTACTGTAGGATATACAAAGAGGCTGTCCGCCAGCGGAAGGCCTTGAGTAGAACGTCAAGTAACATTGTTTTAAATAGTGTGCACCATCATCGGTCGTCGACGCGACGTCACCATCACCAGCAGTTGCTGCTACAAGCTGCCGCTGATACTGGTGAGCTAGCTCTGCACGCAGCCCATTTCAAGGCGCCCACGGAGCTCCACGCAATCAATGGTGAGTGGAACTCCGTCCGCAAGGTTGGAAACTCCCGCTGCAACTTTTAGATTCGTCTCATTTTTAACCCTCCATTAGCCTCACTACCTACAATCTATATTGCAATGAGCACATCAATTGTACTCCTTACAACTTATATTGTTTGTATTCGCAAAGATGCATTTTGTTGGTACAAAAAATATAAATATATATTTTCAAAATTGTGTTTCGCATGATTTGACTCGAATTTGAAAGTAATAAAATTGGAGGGTTAACTGTGAGATTTCACAAGATTTGTATTGCTGTTGGATAATAAATTTCAAAACCTGATGAGTTTTCAATGGCACATGTTACGTTGCGATTTGAACCGTAACTGGCACAGCAGTTCGGTGTGGTAATGATTACTAAATAAACGCCACAAGAAGTAACCGTCGAGTTATAAGAGCTCGCGATTAACTTTGGTAGTTTCCAGCTAATTTCCTGGAAAAGCCATCGCAAGATCCAGCACGAACTCATTTCGTAAAGTCAAACCTCGGCAAGTAGAGATCCCTTGTAGTAACCGAAAGCATTTAAATGCGAGATCTCATTAGAATCGCTTCTGCAAAAGTTGTTGCTGTTGCTATTATACAGTTAGGAACTTGTGTGCGCCCATAGTGCTAAGTACCTCTCTGTTGAAAATTATCGACTCAAGTTTGGGTCATTGATTTAAATTTCGTGATCGCAAACGGTTGGCAAACTGCCGTGCTGCAACTCAAATTCTAAGCTGCTTTTGTTTGAACGATCGCATAAGTGGGGTTTTCATTAATTTACATTTAAATGTGCCTGCAATTGTATTATCGTGTGCATCTCTCGAGTTATTTTTAACCTAAATTATTGAATTCCAAGTATACATTTCAATTCAGTTACAAAAAATGTTTGATCTATAGAAATAAAGCACGCTGTTGTATTTTGATCAATAGTATTTAGAACCATAACGTACAATTCCACTCCACGGATGCAAATTCTCTTGAAAGTTGACGAACGAAGAAAGATTATATTCAGAATGAATTTGACATGTGGCTCCACTCAGAATCATGATCTGTTCGTTAAATAATGTTCATTATTTATATTGTCTTTTAGAATCACAAATACGCATTCAATCTCTGTGGCACAAAGGAAAAACAAGTTAAGTGTACATATAAATCCCATACACTTAACTCCTTTTTCCTTTCTGCCACGGAAATGTTAATTAAAGTTTAGCCAATTTGTTTTATTCAATTTGTATATTAAAATGAAAGCATTATTAATTTCGTGTTGTGCCAATAAAAAATGCACTTTGACAGATATTCGAAACAGAATTTGCGTCAGACGAATGCAAATAGTTTTTATCCCAATATTCATTTTCGTGAGTGTTTTTGTATCTAGATAGATTTTTCAATGAAATGAAAAGTTAAAAAGAGAAAAATGGTTGATAATTGAGAAAAAAAAGTTATCGGGTATTATTTATACAATAACTTGATCAAAAACTTGATAACTTTGACTTTTAATATTTCATGATGAATATTTATGATTATTCATAACAGTCGTTGCAAATAAGTTTGAATACCAATTAAAAATGTGAAAGCTATAATTCAGACTAATTAACTCACTTTCTGTCATAAATTGAAGATATTAATTTATGGACCGTTTATTAATCTAGTCATTGGAATTAAAATGTTATTCATCAACTGGTTTATAACTACTTTGCTGGTCCGGTACAAACAATTACGTCAACAATTTATAATCCATCATAGAGCGAGAGTATTTTATGTTGATGAAATAAACAAATTGGCAAGGGGAAAAAGTATTGCTACCGCTCTTTTCATGTTTTTTCTCTAAATTTAGGTCAAAAATTTTATTATGTTGGAAAGAAAATTCAGTTATTTTTCATGCATCCGGGTAATAAAATCTACTTCAACTTTAATTACATTACTTTCGGAGTTAAAATTAAATTTCCCGCTTATGTTCCATTGATGTTACAAAAACATAGTAATAAAATTGTTCCCCCTATTAAGATTATACCTCTTACGTTAGTAGGTATCCAACGTTGAGGTTTCAAGAAATAAACTTTAATTTCATCAAGAAATAAAAATTTTAAAACTGTTTGATGTTTTAATATTGCCAGCGGTAGTTGCTTGACGTATGCCGGCCGGGCCACTCCTAGTCCCTTTTTTTCCCCTGTAAGCAAAGCTTCAAGATTGGATTAACAGCCCGTTTCAACAGCGGAAGCGGTTTGCGCGTGAATCGAATCATCAGTCACCATCAATAGCGATTGCAGGCAAGGCTTGTCCGTTTCTAGACACAGTTTACCGTTAAGCAGCTTTCGTTCGTTCACTCAAGACTTGCTCGCTGCAACTTTAGTTTCATTGTCAATTTCAAACCAACCCATACTCACTTTTAATCTAATAATAAAAATATAACTATCTGTGTTAAAAGTATACCAAATTTAATTACAAAATATTAATCAAGTTCAAAATTTGTGTTCAAAGATCAACTCAACCAATTATTTTGGTTCAACTTGATTCCACAATTCTTGATTTAGATATATAAGTATTATAAATTGTTACTATACTAGAAAAAAGGTGAGGTTCAAAATTATTTGATACCATTTCTGATAATCAATCAAATATTCATAAACAGAGGCTTGCAATAAAGATGTGATTGATAAATGATAAATCGCAGAAATTATGCGACTATTCAATTTAATCACCTGAATCGATAAACTCAGCAAGCACACTTCTATAATTAATTAAACGCATTGAAAACAAGCATAACATTATGATTGATTAAAATTTACATATTATGCAAAAACGTAACGGGATAGTCGACTGACTGACACACCAATTGCATCAATAACTTTTGATGCAATTAGAAATGTTGAAAAAAAAAAAAAAAGAGTGACCTGTCCCGACGGTGACATGAATTTCGAAGAACATTCCAACGAGTCAACTGAAATTCACATTTGTCATGAAAAAAACGAAACGTAATCGCAAAAGTGACCGGTTATATATTAGGTAACGAAATTGACAGCGAGCTCCATTGGATGACTACAATGGAGCGCTGAGCCGATGCCTGGGAATTCGTATAACAGAGAGATAAAAAGCGCATTTAAATTAGATAAAAGTGGTGCACGTAGGGGTACATCACAAATCGTAACGGCTCGTATATATCGATTCCATCCAGTACGCTGCATCAGCAAAAAACGGGTCATGCCACTCATTATCGCAACGAATCGCACCTCTATAACAGTGATAATGTTGTCACTTGAGTTAGAGTGCAGAATCAAAAAACCAAGTTACTTAATTGCCAAACGAAATCTTAGTTTGATTACTTTGTCATATAAACAAGTTTTTTTTATTTAAAAGAAAAGAAAAAAAACACTAACATATAATAAAGATAAATCATAAGTTCAAAAATAGTATAATAAAATTTATGCAAAAACTGCGAATCGTCTGACAAATTTCTGGTTCGATCACTGGAGTTATGGGAAATATTTCAGGATCACCATTTTTGCCTTCGATCATTAGAATGTAAAATGCATTCATGCATTTGAAAATATCTTGACTTTTATATGTATAGATCAAATTTTGTGAAACTAACGTAAACATAAATTGTGTTAGTAATGCCAATGCACTATCTACGCAAATGTACATCTAAGCTTGTCTGAACATCAACCGACTGCAAGCCGATGCGCAAACGTTGTTTTGTTGATGTGTTCCAAATTTCCTTGTGTGTTGCAGTGTGTGAGCGTTCAAATGAGTTTGTATGTATTTGTGAAAGTGTGATAAAATCATTAACAATTTTACCTTCAAATTGGAGGCTAATTTTAGCCGGTCGAACACTCCAAAATAATTCCAAAAACTAAAAAAAAACAGTTTTGATTCGAAATTGCTGCTACTGAATATTGAAAATACCAGCGTGCAATGTGAAAATGTACTCACAACATTTTTTTCAACCTCGCTATCGAAATCCGCTTCAATATTTACCTGTGTGCGTTACGTGTAATTGATTGTTCCTTTGTCGTCACGGCTCTTTTTTACTCTTTTCATACTTTCGGCATAGCTTATTCATTATAATAAAGCATCATTTTATTATGTGGAACGCACGATGATGAATTGCCAGCTGTAACAGAAATGAAATTCAAAAAAAAAACAAAACAAATTGTTACCGCTACAATAAAAATAGAGAATTAGAAAAGGTTTAATGAAAATTTGTGAGTGAGTTTTACTTGTAAATTGAGTTTTCGATTTTCGGTGTCATCAAATTTTATTCCCAATTGGATTTTTGGTCTTAGTTATCGAATGGAAAGCCGCGAAAATCTCGATCCTGGTATATTGCATCCAACCCCAGTAATAGATCCAGCAATTTTATTATCCTTTTCCTCGTTATCCCTGAATATTCATTAATGTGATCTGTAATTAAAATGTGCATTGATTTATTTAAAATTATAAATGGAATAATCAAATTACAACCAAATACTAGTAATTACATTACAATTACAGAGTATAATAATATTCAACTATTTATGTACAAAAAGAGTGCACAAACGTAAAACTTGATGTTTGTGTTTACGAGTGACCTACGAGGTAACTGAATTTGTTTGATATTATTCACGTAATACGTTTTAGTTTGATTATTTATCAAAAAATAGGAATTACATCGAGTGTGTTCATTTTAATGGATAATAATTTGAGCTTTCAAAGTAAACATATTTTGTCTGCTTTATCAGTTTTATTATTTTTTTTTAAATTCAGTTTGTGAAATTTGTACTTGTTATTTTGTGCTGTTGTTTTTATATTGCAATTATTTTAGTGGAAAGTTTGTCATTTGATGGTCTCATTATCTGATGTAAAAAAATCATAATAAAATTATTGACAGAATTCAGTGGTCGAACTATCGAAGTTTATCATTTTTGTCATTCATCCTTTATGTGACATTATTTTTTTGTCATGAATGTTACCCTTTAGATACCTCTAGGCGCTTTCAGGTAACCTTTAAATGCCACTAGTAGGCGGACTAACGTTCGTTAATTCTAATTCACTCTTATGTTAAAAGTGAAAATGTGATTTTTGTTATTTTTGTGAGTTGAAAAATCACGTCCGCTGATTCTATCCAACGTTTTTTTATCTTGCTCGTATTTAGTAAACGGTTGCGCACCGTAAGACGCAGTTTTTCATCAACAAAGTCCATTTATCTTCGAATCCAGAAACTAAATAACATCTGTGCAACTGACACAGATCTACGATAGGCGTACAAAAGGAACGTCCAAAAGGTGCTAAAGTACGTGAATAAAAATATTGAAACTTGTCTTCCGAACAGAAATATGATAAGAGCCATACGAATAGCTGGAGAAAAAAGAGATATTTTTCACTCTCAGCTCTATATAGGAACGGGAGAATATTGTCATCTGCACTTTTTTTCACTTATTCAATATACAATTTTTCACTTTATGAAAATGCAACAGCGACAATGTACAAAAGTAACAAGTAAAAATGCAAAAAATATTTAATGCGTTGAAACAGTTTGGAAATTCATGAAAACGACTGCTGATTTATCACCGGTGCATCATACTCCGTAACATTTCATGCTAATTATTTAGATTTGCATGTACGTGGCTAATTGTTCTCAACAACATAAATCTCTAATTCAAGTTGCGAAACTTCAATATCAATATTCGAAAATCGTTATGCAAGGCTGTCCCGGGTGATTGATAACACGACGGCTACCAAAACGTGAAAAAAAGTTAATGGATTTGAAAGAAAATTGTCATCATCTCAGGGAAAAACACACAATGAGTCAATCTGCACAAAAAGAGAAGTAGAGATGCGACTCAATCAGACTCAAAAGAGTGATTAAAAAGTAGTGATGGTGATGTGATCGATGAAAATGACTGGGACTTCGCAGCAGTGCCATCAGACAGGCAATAAAAGTTACCGAAGCAGTCAGCCGAGAGAAGAATGAAAGAAGAATGACCGAGATATTGTCAGAGTATACAAGAGAGTAATCAACGGATTTGCATATGACGACAGTATTCTATTCGATTATATTATTAGAGGCAGCGCTATGGGAACGACTATATCCATTTTAATTCTACGCTGAGCCCTGTGCATTCACTACAAACGAGTTCTTCGTGGACCAAATTTATACGACATGAGCTCAGAATGCACGTCCCAATATTTGTCATTTGTACCTTGCAATTTTCTTTCTTCAAAATAATAATCTTCCTATAATGTTGTCATGATATTCATATAATATAAAAAAACCTACACTGCGCTCACGGACGAAAATATAAACCTATATATAAACTTAATATAAAAAATATATTTATTTTATATAAGATTTATAAAATTTTGAAACATAAAATCAAATAATATAAAATTTTTATATAAATTTTTATATCCTATCTTACGCTTCAGCCTTTAGCTGGCCAGGAAGCGGGGCACCCCTACCACCTCTGTGTGGGAGCTTATTGCTCAATTTCTGTACCATTCCCATGTTTTTCCAGCATCCCCGAAGAGGGCCATCTCCGTGAATTGGTCAAGTCCACGAGGTACCCACTTTCTGCCGGTAAGTTTGATGCCAAAGATTATCCTTCTTCGAGTGATGATGAAGACCAGGACGAGCGAGAGGAGCAGCAATGTTTGCCAGCAGACGTGGCAGAACCTCTGCCAGTCGAATTCGTCGCGTAGCCCTCACGGACGAAAATATAAACTAAAATATACAAAAAAAAAAATTTTTTTGTTTTATAAAAAAAATATACTAGGGGGCTACGCACGCCAGGCGGGCTACGCCCCCTGCGCGCTTCGCGCGCCAACCCCCCAGATCATAAATATTAACAACATATAATAATGATAAATTGAATATTAATGATAAGTAATATATGTTTCTCGGACCTCGGTTCTGGAATACTTAATTGAATATATTAAATTTTCGAATTTTCGAGCGCCATGAAAAGTCTACTTGTTGAGGCAGTAGCCTACTTTTTATGACAGGCGCGACACCTAACCTTACTTTTGTCGTAACTTTTAAAGCTGAAAACCACCGCAACTATAGATCCTTATTCCAATTTATTAGATTTATTTTGAACATTTCTCAAACAATATTGACAAACCTATAATTCAAGATTTTCAAGAAAATGTTGATAGTCTTCATTTAAAATTATGTAACTACCTCTCTTATTAATTTCACAGGAGAAGGGGGTCTTACCCCCCTCCGGGAGGATACACCCTCCCCTTTTGAAGTTTTGAGTTAGGGAAATTTAAATCTTAAACTATTAACGACTTTGGGGATGACTTTAAATAATGATTATCTCATTATCTCTTTCTTATTTCACAATTTCATTTTTGAACATATCTCATAATTTATCAAAAGTTTTTATTTGAGACTTTAAGGTAGAAAATCAGTGAAATGTAAAGTCAAAATGAAAACTTATTTTCAATACATTAAACAATTGAAATAGTAAATGTTAATAATGCTAAATTCATAGAGAAATTTGAAATGAATTATTGAAATAAAAAAACAACCAAATTTCAGTTAAATAATAAAAGCAAGTAAATTATTGTTGTGCACTTGACTACCACAAATTTCGCAGCTTTCAATTTTGGCAGCACTGCAACTCCCGCCGCGTATCATTCTCACGTGACAAGTGAGTAAAGGTTATGTGAACAACAACAATGAAAGGTGTGCCGAAAATCCCAACTCCTCGAAAAGGAGGAAGATTTATTAAACAAAATGTTTTGGACAATCGTTTGAAAGCTGCAGTTAATCGTACAATCCAAGCTGCAAATGCGAGAAAAAGGCGAGAGTGCAATGAGTCTTGTGGGTGTGTGGTCAAAGGACTACGAGTCGTCGACTGTTGTTTGCTGAAAAAACTAATGCGGTGTACAGATTGCGAGGTGAATTTTTCAATCGGCGATATTGAGAAGGAGAAAAAGTGCGGACTAGCTTCGATTTGGGCAGTACGATGTCCGTCATGCAAAGTGCTAAAACAAATCCACACGTCAGAAACTCTTTCGTCGCTCAATGAAAACGCTTCCAATCAACACATCGTGAACGTTAAACTTGCTGCAGGTGAAAAATTTGAAATACATGAAGACTAATATTCACTATACAGGGAAAGTGTGTTACGAAAATCTCGATGTTTATTTCAGGTGTGATAGATTCAGGGATAGGCACGACGCAAGTGAATACCCTTTTTTCAGCGATGGACTTGCCAACGGTGTCTAACAATACTTTTAAAAGCGCTGAAAGGGTGATTGGGCCGTGCATTGAAATGGTTGCAAGAAAAAGTTGCGAAGAGGCTCTACGTGACGAGCGCGAAGAAACGATCAAAAAATCCGTTGTAAGTGACTCGCGAGTACCTGTGTACTTTCAACGGTTTGCGACATACTTTAGACAATTATGGACAATATTTAATTTTTTAACTATACACATTTACGCGTTTACAAGTATCAGCAGTTCAATCATGTTTTTTTGCTGTTTTGCAAACGATTTATATACACTATTTACAAAAGAATTATATATATTATATTTACAAAAATGTATATACACTATTTCCAAACGATTTATATACATTAATTACATTTAATTAAAATAATTCCTTGAATTTTTATTCATTACAGTGATCTTTGTTTCGAAATTGTTGTGCAACTTTTGCTTCTAATAAATAATATACGATGAAACGAACGAATTTGTCTTTCATTAAAATTTTTTTTAGATCCATAATTGTCCAACTAAACCTTTTGAAGATCCTGTTCTCAAGTATCCTATTCTTTTCATATTATCGAATCCTGTTTTATTTTTTCCTTCAGACCTATGACAGCAATACTGGTCACGCGTCGCTGTTTGGTTACAAGACCATAAAACTCATCGGCTACGACACAAAACGGAGGAAATGTTTCTTATGCGAACAGGGACATGATCCGAGTACGCACGGTTGTCAAGGTGTATTTAACGGCACAGCGAAGAGCATGGAGTCTGCATCAGCGGTTGACTTAATGTCTGATAAAAATCAGAGCTTAGGAGAAGCTAAAGTCAGGATTGAAGTTTTCATCGGTGACGGAGATAATGCTGGAATTTCTCAAGTCCGGGCAAACAGTGGTCACGAAATTGAAAAGTGGCATGACATTAACCACGCGGCCAAAAGTTTAAAAAACTTTTTGTTCCAGCTAAAGAAAACGCATAAGCTTGATAACAGCGTGATCGATTACCTCGTTACATGTTTTCGGTACGCACTAGCGCAAAATCGAAACGATGCTCATAAGACTGCAGCTGCCATCCGCAATGTTGTTAATCATGCATTTGGAGAGCATGACTCTTGCGACACAACATGGTGCAGATACTCTTTGGACCCAGATTCTTATTCGCACAAAGAATTACCTGGCGGACGCGATTTGAACGGTGATAAATTACGCGAAGATATTGCGTCTATTTTTGAACGGTTTGCGTGCAATTCTGCGAGTTTAACTCAAGGCGGTTCAACGCAATCAAACGAAAGCTTTAATAATACAGTCGCTAGCAAAGCTCCGAAAAATAAGTTCTACGGTGGAACTTCGAGTCACCATTTCCGCGTGTCTGCCGCTGCGGCGCAAACGAACCTTGGGACTCAATATCTTGGGGAAGTTTATTGCGCAGCCAATATACCAAGTGGTCGCAACACTAAACTATACCGCGAGAAGAATGATCATTGGCGAACGTGCCGTAAACAACTGAAGCAAACTGTTGCATACAAATCTCGACGAATCGCTCTAAAAAAAATGAAAAAACAGAGACGTTTGCGTCAAAATCGTAGAGAAGGTGTAGGATACATGCCTAACGTAGCTTTTTTGCAAAACACCGAAGTTTGTCAGCAAGCCCAACCTCCAATAAATCTTCAGGGAATTCCGCCGATCACTGATGAGAGTGAAGTTGTCTACTGCGACATTGAGACTACTGGTTTGTCAAAGGACTCAGAAATTGTGCGAATTGGTGCAAAATTTGCAGGTTTAGACCGCGATACTTTCAGCCAGTATGCGTATCCTGTAGGAAAATTTTCGTCGGCCAGCAAAAATGTTACTGGTTTAGATCTGGTTTGTGGCCAACTTCTTCTTCAGGGAAAACCTGTCTCTGCGACAACCAAAACTTCTATGTGCGAACAATTTCTCGTTTTTCTCAAAAGCTGTGGCAAATCTGTTGTCCTTGTTGGCCACAATTCTTTTCGGTTCGATTTTCCACGAATTTTTCGTCTACTCCGTGAATGTAATCTTCTTCAAGAATTTTGCAATGTCGTGTGTGGTGTTGCCGACACTTTACCGATTTTCAAGTCGAATGAGGAAACTAAAAAAGAGAAATCCTTCAAACAATCCTTGCTCGCAAAAAAGTTCATTTCAAATTGGACTCCAGATAATTCACACGAAGCTCTTGACGACTGCATTACATTGGAAAAAATTTGCGAGTCACTGAAATGCAGTGATAAAATTACTGCTTCGTGTATGACAACGAGCGATTTTATCAAACAACAAATGCGTTCCTAGCAAAAAGAATTATTGTCTCCTGAACTGCAGTGCCTGAAAGGGGTCATTTCAGGAACAATGATAAACCGCCTTGCCGAAAATTGTATGTCAATGCAAATTCTGAAATCAACTTTTAATCTCGGAAAAGACGACTCTATTAAAGTCTTGTTGTCAGAAGACAATGGTTTTGGGAAACCCAAAATCACTAACAGCGCCAAAATCATCAATAAATTAGTCGATTATTTGAAAAATCTGTAGGCAGCTTGTAGTTAATCGCTAAATCACCAAAGTGCATGTTACTTTATTTGTAATAATTAACTTCGATATTTTAAATACGAATTTTAGTTACACTTAATGTACTTCAATTATTTATTATTCTAGCATGTAAAGATTTTGTTCTGCAATATGTCTCATGTGAAAAAGGGATCTCAATGTTTGATGCGTATTTTTTAAGAAAAAAAAACAACTATTTATTATATTCATGCTCCTGTTAAATATTTGTTATTGTTATATCTAAAATATTTCATAACATAAAATTGTTTTTTGAATCTATAAATGTGTCAAGTTCATTACAGTCATATGACACGATTACTTCCGAGTGACTTGTCAGACAATTTTTAAACATTACTTACTCGTATCGCATATGGTGAATATCTTTTGTACGCCCTTGAACGGTTTGTGAAACAATATGCTTTCTTTTAATCAGTTTTTTTCACTCCTCTTAAGTTGTTTAGCTAATAAATAAATCCATTATTGTCATGACTCTCATCATAACCTATATGCTGCCATACAAAATGTGGTACATTCACAATTTTTTATCTTAAGTTTCATAAGGTGAAAAAAAAAAAAAAAAGAAGTTGTTCAAGAAACATTCCTTTTTAACATATCTCAATTTCATTAATTTCTTAAGTTGTGCTCATTCACTGATTTTCTACCTTAAGTTTTTCTAACAATTTATATATGCCTAGTCTATAAATGTCTACAAAAATGTCTCGTACTACGGGCAGCATATCTCAATAACATTAAAAGTCTTGAATATTTAGACTTTCAAGACTAGCATCAAGTCTGAAATGAAAACTTTCAAGACTCAAATGATGTCTTAAATAAGAAGTTTTTAGACTTACTGATGTCTTAAATTAAGACTTTTGAGTTAGAAATTATGAAAATTTCGATCCTAACTACGGGCAGAGCACATCTCCAAAATGTTAATCTTATTCTGTAAGTTCCTTTTTTTTATTCCATAGAAGAGAGGGGGGCTTAATCCCCCCTTCCGGGGATACACCCCCCCCCTTTTAAAGTTTTGATCAAGTCTTAAATTTGGACTTTAAAGACTCGAATGATGTCTTCTAGAAAGAGTTTTTAGACTTGACTGATGTCTTAAATTAAGACTTTTGAGATTTTAATAGTGTATTAAATAAAGACTTTTAAGACATGGATAAGGTCTTGAATAAAGATTTTCAGGCTTCAAATTCAAGGTCTAAAAACGTCTAATTAAAACTAAGTGTTAAAAATATATTTTGAAAAGTTTTAAATTGAAAGGCTCTAAAAAAGTTCAAGACTGCTAAGAAACTTTTAAACTGGACTTACTTTAATTAATAGAAGATAGAAAAACATCTGATGATTATTATTTGTTAATTATATTTTTGAATGATAAATATATAATAAAAAATAAATCAATAAAATTTGATATACAGTTTATACATAATTATAAACATATATGATTTTATTTATTAATACAAGTTACAATTACTAATTTTTTAAGTCATATTTTAATTTTTTGTGCAATTGTCAATTGAGTATATCAAAATTTTCCATTCTTCGTCCTTACGTTATTAGTACCGAAACAATACTGAGCCAGCATTGGTTTTCATAATTTGCCCACATATTTTTTTTATCACATAACAGTGTTTTAACAGAGTTGTGCCAATGCTGGCTTTATACTGGCAAAGTACTGGAAAATTTGTTGGCAAACAATATAGCCAGTACTGGTTCGATACTGGCAAACGACCGATCCAGTACTGGTAGCCAAAGTCCGGTAACCAGTACCGAAGCGAGGCTGGGCCATTTGTATATACTGGCGATTTTCTAATGGGAGGGCTCCCTAAAAAAATGTACGGAAACTCTTTACTATGTACGGTAGAAAATAAGAAGCTTTATCATAATAGAAAAATGAATTAAATTCTTTATTAAATTGAGACTTTTAATACTTGTAAAATAGTCTTTAATCAGGAGTTTTAGGACGTGTAAAGAATAGTAAGATTTAGAAGCATTCAAATATGTCTTAAAATTAAGACTTTTAGGACTCGAATTAGGTCTTGAATTATTATTTTTGAAATTTAAACAAGGTCTTAAATTAAGACTTTCAAGATTCGAAAAAAGTTTATTAAATTAAGACTTCTTAATTGAGGTTCCAAAACGTAAAATCAAAAACGTTTGTCTAAAAAGCCGGAAACAGCGGCGATAATTTTTTTATTATGAGTAGACAACAAACTTCTGTTAAAAACAATGTTTCATACATGGCCCATATATGACTATATACATGGCCCACATATGACTACATACATGGCCCATATATGACTTTATACATGGCCCACATATGACTACATACATGGCTCATATATAACTACATACATGGCCCATATATGACTACATAGATGGTCCATATATGACTAAATACATGGTCCATATATGACTACATACACCACAGCCATGAATAACCATAAAAAAAAATCTGCTGAAAAGTCAGAAAAAAGGTCGGGAACAGCGGCAATATTTTTTTAATATAGGTAGAATAGGTAGATAGATAGGTAGATTGGTACACGTAACAACGAATTCAGCGTGTACTCATCCAATGTCGGTTGCTTGATGAGAATGTTTACATAAATAACGAAACTTTGAGATTGATTGTTAATTTGTGATGAAAATTATCATCAAAAGAAAGCTATAAATAGTAAGATTCATTTGATTTAAATATTAAAAATATGAATAAGAACTGTAATCTTATAATCTTAATTTACTATCAATATCAAAGTACAAATGGAATCGTACCTTACAATGTTTTTCTCTTGTTTTAAAAAAATGTTACAAAATCGAACGTTTTCCTTATTTCAACATACATTTCATAATTGTGAAAAAATTAATGACAAAAATTATACAGAATTATTTCTCGACATTTAAAAATAATATATATGATTTTTTTAATTTATAATAATACAATTATAAACCTTTGATAGAAACATAAAATGATCAGAACAATATCTAATTTAAAAACAATAACATATAACTGTTTAATAATTAAATTTTCAACAACTCAAGTTATATTTTTTTGCATTTTAGCTGCACTTATATTATATTAGATGTTATTATTATCTTGATAAATGTTTTAATTACATCAAAATGAGATTTGCTTCTATGATGAACTTCACTTCAGTTAAAATGCTATCGAATACAAAGGTGTAGATATATACGATAATCTGACCATTGGAATTGACTCGATCGGTCGCGGGTCGGATTACGAAGAGGGGAGAGGGTGCGGATTTTTGTTAATCGTCGATTAAAAAAATTGGTGGGAGCGGAGTTGGGAACGCGGGTGTTTGTACCACCCAACACAAAATTAATAAATCGTGCGCTCTTAAACAAACAGACTCCACCCACTCGCGCATCGGATAAGCGCAACCTGGGACCTATTGATTTATTAATTTAGAGCTGGCCATTCTAAGACGATGCTTCGCGGCGTAACCTCGACTGTTAAGGCTAAGTTAAGGGATCCGCTATCCGACGTGGTATCAGTAATTATAGCCCTGGATGCGGGCGCGCGTCGGTTATGTTCATTACTGAATTATCGGCCGAGCTTGGCAAACAATGCCATACCTCTTTCTATTCTTCTGCTCGTCTCGCTTCTTTGTTTGCGCTCTTCCTTGTTTGATTCACGACGTAACTCGTCGTTTCTCTTTTCATCTGACGGTGCTATCTGATGGGCCAAAGGCTGAACTACGACCGCAACTATTTTCCATCCGCGTTTATGTGTACGCTTACCTATAAATATATAAATACGCCTGTGTCTGTCCGTGTGCCTTCTAACTTCTCCCTTATATTCTTCTTCCTTCTCATCCCCGCGATCGCTTCTTTTTTACTTTTTAATTTCTTTCTTTGCATTTACCCGATTCTACGTTTCGTGGATCTTGCATCCGCATGAGTTTTAGCGTCCGTCGTTGATTCCAGAGGTTGCTTATCGATTTCTCCTATCATAGTCAGCGCGCCGAGACAATTTTGAATGCCGCGTGCACAGCTGAGCTCGCAGAGATACGCTCACCGGGAATCAAGCAGATACGCCTGATTTATTTGCATACGCGCTGTACGTTGAACGAGATTAAAAGAGCCAGAATGTTTATCGGCCAATGCGATCGCTGAATTTGTCAGACCGTACGCGCCGTTAACTGTAACCACACAGCTTTGCTACTTTATTAACGAATGCCGTGCGCAAAACTTACTATGAATTGTGTGTATGTCCATGTCTCGTGCCATGCTTTGTAACCTGACCGAGGTCCTATCTTTAATCCCTTCTCCCACCCGCCCCTGTCCATTATTTATTTGATTTTCTTTTAAATGTATAAGCATTC
Source organism: Trissolcus basalis (assembly GCA_025266255.1). NCBI lineage: Eukaryota > Metazoa > Arthropoda > Insecta > Hymenoptera > Scelionidae > Trissolcus > Trissolcus basalis. Next base: position 900 of record JAAMPD010001928.1, on the reverse strand, counting down.
AAATTGGTAGATACATTAATATGATTGGAATCGACTTCAAATGACGATCAATAGAAACGAGCCGCTAGTTATCTCAAAGAAATTCGCAAAACGATTGTGCGAAAATTTGATTCAAAAACTCATCTAATTAATCAATGATTTATTTTGCTCTGCTTAATTTATGAATGCTATTCATTTATTTTTCATTTATAAGGAGGTCGAGATTTAATGTCGCAGTGAAACAAAGACAGAAATATGATCAAAAGGAACAAGTAATGTTTTGTGAATACAAAAACAATTTTATGGTTGAAGCGAATAATATTCGCACTAAATGACATTATGTTTTAATCAAGTTATATATACATACATCATAAGTGTCATGAAGGAAAAGAACGAACGAATTTGCACAATAACTAAATTGTATTTTTTGTATCTTATGTATTGTATCGAGTTTGTATCAAATTTTAATTGAAAAATCATAATTTTGCTATTATTATTAACAATTATTATTAGAAATCATACATAAATATATACGCTATATGTATATACCTATTTTTGTATCTTATATTCCTTTATGTAAATTTCAAATTCTGATCCATGATTATAAAGTAAAATAACTAATAAATAATTAATCAATGTGAATCATTTCGCTAAAGTGCAAGATAATAGGAGTGTGTGTACTTGCCTGATGAAATATAATTTCTTAATTTTTAATTAATAAGATCAACTTTGAGACATTTGGGTAGCTAGTGTCATACTGCAGCAACAGCGACATTGGCAACGACAACGGCAGTTGTCACTTCAGTTTAATCTAATTGAAAAGCAGCAACAGCAGTTGTCACTCCAACTCGATTCTCAATTCGACTAGTAGCATTATTCATCAATGCACTCTCTAAATTCGAAAGAGTAGAAATTTTTTCA
>JAAMPD010001927.1:0-18832 GCA_025266255.1 Trissolcus basalis | reverse complement strand
GTTCGTGTGGGAAATCAAAAACAATACGTGAACCAAATTCTTAGAAAAATTGATGTTTAATATTTTGTTATTCCAAGAGATCAAATATTTTGAATTTGAAAAATTTTCCAATTTTTAATATTTTTATTTCATAAACTTGGATATTTCTTATAACAACATTCTTACATTGAATATTCAAAGTCGAGACAAATCAATACCAAACTGAAAATTTGAAATATTTGATTCGCCATGTGGAAATATGAAAAGGTTAACATGCCCACTAGTGGAAGTCACCGCGGTGCACATACATAAAATGATTTTGTAGAGTGTATCAAAAAACATGTGGTGGTATAATTGAGTAGGCAGGTTGAAAAAATCGATCTGATTGTTTAGTTTTGAGATGTGGACTAATTGAAATTGCGCTTTCAAATAGGTGATGTATTCTATAAGAATTGAAGTGGCACACGAGTGTTGTTACTCGTGAATACGGTATAACTGATGATGCCTTGAGTATAGTAAATCGAGTGAAATGAACATGAGCTTCCGGTGTGACTCTCGAAATCCGAGAGTGCCACAAGTGCTTGAAGTGCGTCGAACAGGACTCTAGGCGCCCTGGAGGAACCTAATTCGAGGGCGTACGTATGTACGTACTACTTATTCATGCATATTCAGTGTATTTGTGGTGTGCGATGGCAACTCATTGTACTGGAGACCGCTGACCAAATACCAAGGAAATTGTCGCCACACATGAATACGCCTGCCTTATGTATACACGGCTCTTTATTCTCCCGCTGGTCTATTTCCTCCCATTTATAACTCGCACAATTAGTTTCAATTATTTCCGGACATTCGCACGAAAGTTATCACATCATTATCGTCACCGCTGGCACGAAAACAGGTCCCAATAAAAAGTGTCGAAAAAACGAGCGCCCATGCGAAACGAATAAACGCTTTTCGTTTGGATTTTACAAATCAAATGGCTCCCTTTAGTTATGCTTCTTAATTTCCTATTGACTTTGATTTCGATCTTCCAAACCGGTTTTCAACCACGTATAAAAAAAAGTATCATATTGTACTGAGGGGGCTGAACAGAAATTTTATCGCAACCTAATAAATTTATTGCAAGCACCAGGAAGTCATGGGAATCGACTTGATTAGGATTCAAATAAGCTGCGTATTGGAATGCTAAGGGAATGAAAAAATTGAGGTTGTATTTTATTTAAAAAGTTGGGTTCGATTAAAGTGTAACGTTGAATGTATTTTCGGTATGAAATTGTGAAAATTCGTTTCGAAGCACTTTGGTAGATTCTTCATGTAATAATCCTGAATTGTTTCAATTTTTGCAGGTCTTGGCAGTTCGAACTTGATATTTAAATGTATATTCTCTGGCAAAAATAAAGATGGAATTGTGACATAAAAAATGGAACATCCATCAAGCGGACGAAAAAACTGCAACATGGGGAAAAAATTTGAGATATATCATCGTACGTCATGTGCAAGTGATTGCAATTTCTTTTGTGCATAGAAAAGCTTCAAATGCGAGGCTCATCAATTTGAGGTTGAAGGACGTGCTTTAGCTGGTTTCTCCTTAACCGAGCGAGGCACGGAGAATAAGTTACCAAACGCAGTCGTTAGGGGATCCGACGTTTGGGTATTCCACTCATTTCCATACTTAATGATTCGTCAACAAACCACGCATTCCAGGAAATGTCACGACATCTGCGGCGATGGTCGAATCCAACGATATGACGCCACACCGGCTCTCTGTGTACGGTTTACCCTCTGCTGACTTTTCGAGTGTGTCACTCCGCAGTTTTAATGCTGATTTCATTATCCGAAGCTACGTGCGCTTACTATGCAATATGCCAGCGGAGACTGTTTTGGATAATCCTAATTTACCTTTTTACCATTTCAGTTAACGAGTTATTAAATTAAATTGCAAATTTTCGTCGTTCTCCTTTTAATTAAAGCGTTCAAAGAAAAAACGAACTGTTGATATCGCATTTTGAGTTTGGACAATCCAAATTGGACCTTGATTGTTTCATGCAGAAAAAAAAGTTGCAATTTTGTCAGACGCAATTTGCAGTTATGATAAACTTTGAATTGGTGGATTTGAAGTTGGGTTGTACAAATTGTTTTTATAATGAAAATATTATTCCTCATATTTGTGTGTATATTGAGAAAAATTTAGTTCGTTGGTTCAATTATATATTTTTAGTTTTGGCGTTAGTTTTGGAAATAAGAAAGAAAATAAAGTTAGTGCAATAATAATTAGGATCTTAATTTTTGATATTTTTTTTTAAATTTCTTACCGATTTCTTATTAAAATCGATTGAATTAAAAAATTTGATTTATCCATTATTTTTATTTCATATATTTAATGTTACTAAAGTGCCAAGTTGATATTAGTATCAGTTCGACTAGAATTGACTAAAAAACAAACTCTTATTTTCTATTAAAAAATACCGATTTTCCTGTCGGTGTATAGTTTTAAAATAATTGATAATTATAATTTGTGAAAAATTCATTAGGTGATCTCGATGGAAGGTCTGTGATATCGGGTAATTTTTTCGTCAAAGGATATTTGTCAAGGAGGTACAAGTTATAGAAAAGTCAATAGTGAAGATGAATTCGAGTGACATGAATTATGTTATTTAGCGAACAGAGTTCAATCGTAATGCAAACATTCGGACGCTGAAAATAAAACCAATTAAAGAGAGAGGGTTATCTTCAACTACGCGACTCGGGTTCGAATTGTTTGTTCTGTTTCGAATAACGTGGAAAAATATCCTACGTGAATTCATACCGATTTGCACTGGATGAATAACTGAAACAAAAGACAAATTAATTTTTAATTTGCGAAATTATTTGCCGAGGTGAATTAAAATTTTAAAATGTCTCTCCGGGAGTTCCGGTGCATTTTAATGAGATGGAATTCTATTTTGAGCATATTTTTCTTATTTTTTCTCGTGCCAGTTGATAAGACGTTCTAAAGTCTCCTCCAACGAAGTGGAAATTCGAGCTAAATATTTTTGTGTTATTATTTATTACACGTTAAATTACATTCGTTTTTGATCACAAAAGTTGGCTGGGAATATTTGATACCTCCTGAGTATATTGCCATGATAAATTGAAATTTTCTTTCGTAGCTTCACAAAGTACCTTTCGTAGCTCCACAAAGTAAATAGAATTATTCTATTTTCTACATTTTCATTGGATGTATCTTTCAGAGTTTAGGCTCAGGCGCTTCAAAATGAGCTTAACATACTTTTATCTCATACACTCTGTATTCCATAATCACAGTTTGATTTCAATGCAGATCATCTAGTACGCGATCAATCCAATTCAAAAACAATATTTCATATTACAAAAACAATTTTCAAATTTAAAATTCAAATTCACCAAAATTTACATCTATAAAAATTACAAATTTTGTTTTACAAAATTTTAACATTCTCAAGTCACTCTACAATTTGATTTAAAAAATTTATAACAACCATAATAAACAAGACATTTATATATACATATTAAAACATTTTTTTTTGTTTCCCTGAGATTTCAGCGACAGAAACAGACAAAAACAATTGTACTTTGTACTCAATTCATATCTAAAAAAAAAAATTTTTTTTTGTCTTACAAAATTTCCACACTCTCAAATCACTCATACAATTCCATTAAAATTCATAACAACCATACTAAACAAGAAATGTATAAATTTTAGGCAGTAATTTTTTTCGTCTCAGTTGGGATTTCACCGACAGAAACAAAAACTTTGGTATTCGGTAAAAAGTTTGTTTAGCACACTGATTAAAAAATTTGTGAGAACATTCTCAGACTTTTCTCCCGACGAAGTTATTTTAAAATTACATGAATGTGCATTGTTCCGTTTTTTATGCGACCACTTATCGGCGTTTCGTTTGGGTGAGAGAGCAATCGATGGCGCATGACTTGGCTCGGATTATCAAAACATGAAACGATTTTGTAAGGATAAGTTTGTGGAGCATTGTTTACCAAAGTGTTCAGCCAAAAAGAGAATCTCGCGCGTATGGCAATCACGTAGGATTCGCGCGCCCTACCGCCTGATTTAGGATTCGATGCGACTTTCCGGTCCGCTCGTCGCGGCGGTTTTCGCAAAATCGTTCGCCAAGTGGTTTCCCTTCGGCAACGCTTCCTTACGCAAAATAAAACAAAGCGGTTCTCCACGGTAACACGTGTTCTCGTCTGGAGTCTCGGTCGAGGCAAGAGCGGAATAATGCATGCAACAAAATTAAATTCGGGGATAAATAAAAACGCCGGTGGAAACAAAAAGCGCACGAACTTGCCCAAATTAGGATCTTGATTGCATTATTCAAATTTGTTACTGCGATTTAAATGTGCCGAGAGGGCTGTTCAACGCTCCCGATTGGTAATAGAGTTTCGATTGATTTCATTTGCATTTCGGAAATGTTTGTTCCTGTTGCATCCAAGAATTAAAATCCATTCAAAATGATGTCATCGGGCTGTCGGTTCATCCACGATACATTACCCAGATGCGACATACTTTTTAACCAAATTTCTACCTTTGTGTTTCTTTATTTATTTTTTTATTTAAATTTCAACTTGGGAAGAAATTCGGGAATATATTTGTGTTATCTGTGTAAAATCAGCGCATGCGATCAGGAGTCTGAGAATATTTTGGCGACGTCCATGCTTGCGGTACGAGATGCACGAGATAAAGCATAAAAATTTTGCAATGCATTATTTTCAAAGTGCATTTCTTTTCCGTTGAAATTGAAAGGTTTTCTCGATCACATTTTCTATGTATGACTTGTGCAGCATCGGAATTTATGTGTGTTTGGTCATCCCGTATCTGCATAGAAAACGCTCTTTACTTAGTTGTTGATTTTGTTTACTCATAATTCTCAAAAGAAATATGTCTTTGCAAAATATCAGGTTCGAAATTTCATTTTTTACAATCGAGAAAGTTCACGCACGATTTCCATCTTGAATCAACATTATTTTTTGCTCTTTTAGTTTAGGTGCAGGATTTCATGAAAACAAGTTTAAAAATTCAGTTGAAATAATTGTGACGAGTCAGAATTTTTGGCTCATTTTTTTAGAATTCAAATCATTTGAGTATTCTTCAGCAGAATATAATATTTTCCACAAATTTGAGAATTTTTAATTTGTGGTCTATTTTTTAAGTATGGTTAAAAATTTTGAAATTATTTTGAGATGTGAATTAAAATTGTAAGATTCAAATTGTAATGTAAATTATATAAATATTTGAATAACGTTTTCTACACGGACAAAAATATATTTCCACATATATTTTATGTATATTATATTCGGATATATTTTATATTATATAAATGATATATATATCGTAGAATATTATATTTTCTACTTATAAGTAATTTATAAATTATTTATATATAAAGCAATAAATTATATGAAAAATATAAAATTAAAATATATTTACACGTACATTTTTGTTTCTGAGAGTTTGATGCTCACCTGTCAGAATAACTCCAACTGTCCCTATAGATAAAGATTATTTTACGTAAAGGTCCACAGCTTTTTTAGGGCGTCATAGACTGAGCCAATGTGGCGCTCCAGTATTTACAAGGCGTTTCCTACCAAGTGCCACGGTATGGCTCAGAGCCAATTTGCACTCACGTTGGTAGTATGAGATTGTTACTAATGTGCGGGATATGGTCAGGAGCAATAGTACAGCCGCAGCCTTCGCCACAGTGTTAGTCGTCGGAATTTTTTTCTGCTGGAGCTTAAAGCCAATGTTTATACAATCTTCATATAATTTTGAAAGAATTTTCTCTATTGACACTGGCGACAGGGTGTCTGATAACACTTTTTCAACTCGTCGTTTTTCATAAAAGAAAAAAAGTTTCGAATTTGCAAAAGTATGTTAATACTGTTGAACAAAAAATTTTAAAACTTTTATAAATTCGAGATGTCAAAAAATCTTCATCAAGATATTTACATCAAAAAATTTTAAGAATATTTTATTATTTTTCATCTTATTAAAACAATTTTTTCCTCTAAAATATATGTTATCTTATATTTCTTAATTTCGCCAGGAATATATTTTTATATTAAAAGAAAATTTCTTATTTATATTTTCAGAATATATTTTTGTTCGTGAGGGGTGATTTCTCCTGACCTCGAGTCGTTTTTGTAAACAAAACGTTACCTCTGATAACGATAGCAAAAACATATCCGAAGGATGTGTCTTAATTTAAGACGCTTGTTTTTGAACTGGTACAAATACTGAGATAAATGTGCCAAATGTAGTGATTTGTCAACAGTATCGAAAGTACAGGGGGATATCAATTTGGAACAACATTGTTAACACGCCTACAAAAATGCATTAGTCGTGTATCGATTATAGATAAAAGTCGTATCTCGCATGGCTCGTCATTTCGCGCGTATCGTTTTTCATTTTTTTTTCTCTGATTCGTCTTTCTCGATAATGTAGCTGCTGATATAACTGTGGAACGCCCGACTGCGCGACTTCCGAGTGGGCTATACATGCATGCTTTTACATTCACGTATCCATCGCACGATCGCTCTGTCCCCTAAGAAGGCAGACCGGACATTTTTCGCCAGCTGTAGCTATTGGTATGAGCATCGTACAAGTATGCGGAAGATAAAGCCACTTTGCGTGATTGAAACTCTCCGTCACGCACGAAAGACCCGATATTATGATTTTTGTACCGCGGTTCGCATTTCATGGCAATTTAAAGCGAAAAATTTGACAGAAAAAGCGGAAGAAATATTTCACTTTTGTGGCAATGCGAATTTCAAATTAGACACTTGAGGACCGTCTAATTTGTGCTGACGAATTTTCAACTTTTTCTTACCCCAAATTTTATCCCCTTTGAAAATGTTCATTGTGTTTCTTAATTTCCAAAATAATTTCATAATAAGTTTTTTTTTCATTTTGCATTTGTTTTACATTGTAAGATTTGGAATTGGTAAATTGAAATGTTTGTAATTGTAATATTGGGTAGACTGTTTGTTATGGCTATATTTATTTCTAATATTTGGGATAGAAAACTGAGCCAAGCGTTTTGTTGCCCTGTAGAGAGCCGTTAAATATGAAAATCTTGTTCACTATTCCGGCTTAATACTGGCTTACTCACAAATTCGTGCCTAAGCTCTGCTTAAAAAATCACAGCACACAGTGCGCCCGGTACATAAAATGAAAACCTGCCGATCCTGCCAACGTAAGACTTATGCGCACTTTTCATAGCTATTTCGCGTTTTTCAACCAGACTAATGCAGAGCGAAAAAAAGATTGAGAATATTTTACCAAACGTATATAATAATGCTGTGATAAATGCTGACTGCTCTCAACATTAAAAAAAAATTACCAGTCGATGAAAGTGAAATAGAATTTTTATCTTCAAAATTTACATAAACGTTTGAAAATTCGTCATAAATTTGTCAGAATATTTTGAAACATTTCTTTTCATCTGCCCAACATTTTTGAAAACCTTTTTTCATTCTTTTACATTGTTTATTTTTATTTGTATAGAAATACTTTTTTTCAAATTATATTTTGATTTTAAATAATCTTGTGAATTTTTCTGATTTCAGGTAACTATTTTTGACGTTATATAGACGGAGGGTACGGAGTTTTGGAGGTATTTATTAAACGAAACAAAATTCCGATAATACGTTTTGAAAGAACAAAAAGAAAAAGTTGAAAGAATGAAAACAATTTTTATCCGTCGGAGATTGCACTGATCGCATGCACCGACGCTTTGAAAACCTAAAATGTACACATGACTGAAAACGAGACGAACAATCGTCTGGCAGTAGCGGGTTACATCGCTTTAACGAGGACGTAAACTAGAACAAAGCAGACCGTTAAGCGCTACTCAAATGTGAGTCACCTTTTTTAGGAGGGTGAGGTAAAGCGGGGTTCGGAATACCCCAGACGCGGAAAAACTACTCGGCCGCTTTTTTTTTGTCTGCACAGTTTAACAGCAAGCTATCGTCGTGTGTTCGTAACTACCCGACGACATTTCTTTGCCTGGCTTTGCTTCAAAACACGAGGGTTTTCTAAAAGGAAAGCTAATGGCAACGAGCGCAATACGTTCGCTTGTATTTGTTCTTATGCAAATTGTCTGAGTCTTATAATTATGGGCCGCTATCTTAAAGATGGAATTCCAACAAAAACAAAAAGAAATGCACACAATTTCCGCCGCGTCATTTCACGGCACCGAGTTCACAATCGTTTGACTTATCTGACTGACGTGAAAGATGATGTTATAACCGTTGACGCTCAACGTTTCGTTATTATTCGAAATGCACGCCACTCGTTGCCGTACGCAAACTACCGTTCCGCAGTTCTGTAGTGTACAATTTTTTCTGACTTGCGCACAAACGAGTTCTCGCATGATGCATAATTATTTTGCAGAGAAACATTTATAGATTCGTGCAGACCTTTTTGCACTCACATATTTTCTCAATTAGAATAATCTTTTCCATCAAAACAATCTACGCTGAGAAAAATTTACTATGTTGATCGAACTATTTTTTTTTAGTTCTTACGTTTATATATAGTTAGAAATCTCATAGTAACTACAATAATTTCAGTTATAACTCAGATATATTTAGTTTGACTATATATTCTCTAGTTCGTTTTTTGATCAACTCAAAATTTTAAATCAAACTGATGACAAATTAGTGTAATAATAACTCGATCCAAATATTTGAAATACTTTTTCAAATTTCTTACTGATTTCATATTGAGACTATTATTCATATTTAATGTCACTAAATTCCCAGGCGAACAAAAATATATCTCCAAATATATTATATGTATGCTTTCTATATTCAAAATATATCCTTGTATATTCATATAAAAATCATTTATTAATTATTCATAAACGGGCGAGAAATTATATAAATAAAACAAAATGAATATACATTTTATGAAACAGATATATTATATATAAATGAAGAATATAACATTAAAATATATTTTAAAGTATATTTTTGTCCCCTGAGAGTTGACCAAAAACTGGACTCTTATTTTCTTTAGAAAAGTATCCAAAAAATTTATACAAAAATATATAACAATTAATAATCAATAAAAAATAAAAATATAATATAATATAAAATAATAATAGAATATAATAAAAATAAAATTAAAACGTAAAAAAAAAAAATTTAACCAAGAAAAATTGGAAATCATCTCGAAATGTACGTGGTCAAGTGGAAACGAAAATTCTTCACATGTAAAGCAAAAGTTATTGCTCTCATTATCATGTAATCTTTTTCGAGAGTTTTTCTCTTGACTTTGAAAAAGTCATAGACAACGGAAATATATGCCTAATTAATAAGATGTGTAGAGTATGACTTTGAAGTGTCGTTGATGAATGAATTGTACGTCGGACGGTATAGTGCGGGCGACACAATACAAGCTGTGTATTGTGACATCAGATGCAAAGTTCGTTGAAGCGAGAATAAAAAAGGGTCGTGAACTGGACTCTTTTCTCGTGCGAAAGAAATTTACCAGACTCTGAAGCCCGTAGAGCCATCTCCGCGCAAATTGCACCCCATTCAGAATTATTTGAAATTCGAAGAAAGTTCCGATGTCGCGAGCGAGTTCAATCAAATCGAGGATTTCCCATTTTTCTTTCGTATTCCACTTCGCCAATGCTTATTTTCAACGTCTCTGCTTTCGAATCCCGTCTTTTTAACCTGTCACTGGAGACGTCTAACTTAATCACAATGCTTTATTTTATCCCTGCAAAATGACGTGTTAAACGCAAATAAAACACACAAAATAACTCTTAATTGGAGTGTTGGCAGCAAAGAAAAATGATTCCCTATCAAGATTCGATACCAAATCAAATGACAAAGCAACAAATCAAAATCAATTTGCAGCTTGATGAAGTTCATTTTAGCCGGGTTAATATCGTCATTTGAGCAACACCCGTTTGCTCACGGATCAGATCTTGGCCAAGATATTTTATATCCCATCTTGTCATACGTATCGTGACAAAATCCACATCGAGGGAATAGCAATGAGATTTAAAAGGCTTTCGACTAATCTCCGGCGTCGGGCCTCCCGGCTCTGGGCTTGTTTACATTCAAATTTATTGGACTTGCAAATACACGTTGCTTGATTCATGTTCAGCAGTATTGGCTTCACTTGACGCCCAAGTCACCACAAAAATTAAATCACGCCGCTTTTTTTACGACGGATTTGCGCTTCCAACCTAAAGCTAAAAGTCAAAATGAATCATTCAGTTGACCACTTTAGCCTTAATTCCCCGACCATTAAATCATTTGTTTAATGTCCTTTTCCCATTCGCGTTTAAATTTAGCAACCCTTTGTTCATTTTCAGTCGATTTTTATAATCCTGCGTTCGTTTTCTTTGAGAATTACATTTTTGAATAAACTTTACTTTTCCGGGTAATGGATTTCAACTGATGCTGATCAAATGTTCTCACTCATTTTCATTTTTTACATTCTTGGAAATTTTATAGAGGTATTAGGCGTCGCATTTCTCGTCTGAACAAAAATGTGATACCAGATTTGTTTCAGTGATTATTTTGGACTTCTCGAGTTGAAGAATTAGTATGCAAACTGTTTTGTCTTCGACACGTGTAAACTTTGCTACGTGTGCTGAATGGTCGGGATGTCTTAGATGGGCGGCTGTCGACTGATCTAACCATTTAATATTATTCTTGAAGTTTGACATAAATACAGAAGTTGTCTTAAGGTGGGACTGTCGGTACAATTCAAATAACATTTTTCGAATGATAATTAATCATAATATCTTTAACATTTTATGACTCATTCTCTATAATATGTTTTTAATGTCTGTCTAATAAATCGCATAATACTAATTATTTTTGAAATATTTTTTGGAAAATCAGAATTTGAACCATGTGCTTTTTTTACTGTCATAAACAATTAGGTCCTAGTAAAAAAGATCATATATTATCAATGCATCAAAAAAATATTATTATTTTGAGCAAACCATGTATTGACAATAGATTGACGATATATGGACAATATATTGATATTGGCAATATATCAGCAATTTTCGACAATATTCAATATTATTAATACATGTTTTATGTATTGGCAAGATATGGTCCTCTTTACTAGGAAGGCAAAGTATAAACAAGTTTCACAAATTCGAATTCAATATATTTAATTTCAATTTTTTTCAAAAAGCATGCTACGTATATATATATATATCGTTTTATCCAATTTATAAATTCAATATTTCAGCTTAGACATGGTCAATTTTTTCAAAAATTTTATAATAAACGCGTTCGTATTGATATAATTAGAATTAAAAGTTCCAAAAACATCTGACTATTTTAAATTTATGTCCTACCTTAATGAACGATATGGAATCCGGAATAAAATTTTACGATCTGATTAGATTATCCTCATAAAATCGATGACATTTTTCTTCTCCGAAATATTTTCAACGAAATGCAAACGTGGACGACGAAAGATACCCCGAGGGAGTTAAATTGTATTGTCAGTTCAAGATGTTTGTTTTGCAAGCCATGGGAACATCGATCGCAACAAATTGAGATGGGGCGATAGTCGTCTTCCTCGCCCGGTATATATACGAAAGGTAAAAAAGTTTGAAATTTGTTCCCTCATATTCACGCGTGCCGGAAATCTTGCGATGAAAGGTAAAAATTTTGCTCGCGCAGAAAAAAAGCCCCGGCCGCAATTGCATAAGTCATAAGATTATGGAGTGGAATGTTTTGATGATTTATCGTCACGAAATTTGTAAAGTCAACATTGGCCTCCACGGTAATTGAACAAAAGATCCTCTAAAGCGCGTGTATTGAGGAAATTAATTGCTCGGATGAACGAGCGTTTTGTCGATTCAGCTCATTTTTCCAAGCAAACTTTCTTCGTTGATTATGTTGTTGTTGATGGAAACAACAAAAGGAAACCGATGAAAATTTGCGCACTCGGTAATAAAAGCAAAGTGAAAACCCAATGCAACGAATTCAACCGGCGAATTTTATTAGCACGAATAGAAATTCATTTGAATTCCGGAGGTACTTCATTTTTTAAAAATGCTCTACATAATCAAAATTTTTCTCCAAGAAAATCTTATTTGAATTTGATTTAATGGAGGAGGGATGTTACAGTTTTTTTTAAAGCTGTATGGGATACTGATGAAAAATATTGTGAAAACGATGGATGAACGAACAGATTAGTGGAACTCGTAAATTGGAATTTCATGTCAAATTATACGTTCATGTCTGAAACCATATCCGAAGGAAGTATGAAGAATGACAGTATGCTTGGTACATGAAAGGTCTCTTTGTAATCTCAGTTTGTGAACTGACCTTGTAGCCGTTTGAAACTTCTCTACTGTTCCAGCCAGTGGGGTGTGGTTTCACCTGCATCGATCTTTTGAAAATTCACCTACATTAAACATTTATTGCACCGATGACTGATACCATCGGAAAAGCAAACAAAATATCCATGATCTATAACTGCAATTGATATTGTTGGTTCGATCAAATTCGGTGGTAAACAAATGTCGAATTATTTATAGTTAGTTGTAAATAGTGAAACGACATTTGATAAAAACAAATAACACTCTTCATTAGAAAAAAAAAAAACAAGTATTTGTACACTTTTCATTCGTGACAGTTGGTATCGGTAAATATATAATGGTTTTTTTTTCACAACTGTAAAATACAATTTCAAACGGTAATGGAAATCTGGGTGACAATTTTTTTTAAGTGAACAGAACAAGGTTTATTTATAAAATTCTTTTTTTAATTCTTGTTTTTTTTTTTTTTTGGCAAATGAACTACTGAATGAAAATTTTTTCCAAATTTTATAAGGCTAAATTGATTGTATTTTTTTCAATTTGTTAAACTTGATTAAAATGTCATTTCCCTTTTGGAAGCACCAAATTTAGCCAAATTTTGACAAATTAGGTCAGAAATTCATTTACAATGTTGATTAAAAAAGAGTGTATGAAATTTGCAGTGTGAAAGTATTTTTCATAAATTTTACAATTGCTCCAGTGCCACTCGTAGTCCGTTGTAAAATGTTCAGAATAATCAAATAGGTTGTGAATTTGTTTCGATTCATCAGAAATCTCTTGAAGTAAAAGTGTTTCGAAAGAATCAGTTTCGTAGCTTCCCAGGCGACTAAGAATCTCATTTCTCGGCTCCGTCTTTCGACTATAATAGAAACTCTGATTGCAATTGTAATGTCCACGGATGTGCCCATGGGAACAAAGATATACAGTCTGAAGTGGAATTGGCGTTTGGCACGCAGGAATTCCCTGCCTCGTTTTACGAAAATATGCCATTATCGATTCGTCTGAGTTGCTGCGAGACAAGGAACTCGCGCGTTAAAAAAATAGTCTTCGGGACTTTTCATCTTCCTCCAATTCCCGTTTTATTTATTTAGCTTCTTGCCGTGCGGAATTGCAACGGCATCCCCCGAAAAATAATCACTTTGTCTTAATAACCGCGCAATAAACGGACGTTCTGGTGCGTACACATCGCTGCAGATAAGTCACAAAGTTGTAGTGCTTTTTTTTCGCGCAAGTATTATTCCGTACGCCGTTCTATTGTGTATGTACGTGCTTCGAATTCGTGCAGTTGGTCGTCGATTGAAAAATTACGTTGATTAAAATGGGTATTTAGAGAAAGATGTTTCATTGGCTGCGCGCTATCAGGAATTTCAATGAACATCCGAGCGGCTACGTGAATTTTGCGTCTGTTTGTTAATGCTTTCGGTTTATTTTTGCGTTTGTTTATAATTACTGATCGTTCTCGCCAGTGGCCCAAATTCCCCCTCCCCCTCTTTTTATTTAATTTCTTTTTTTGATCATCGACAATACATGCGAAGGAAAATTGCGTTTTCATTGATCCAGTTCTCTTTCAATAATTTGGAATACAGGTTTTACAGGGCGTCCAATTCATCATCGGCGTAGTCCACCTAATGGATGAACTTTTACATTGTAATTGTTGCAATTTAAATTAGCAAACACTTTACAGCGCCTTTAATGTTTTAATATGGGACGGCGTAAACTTTTTTGCAGCACTTAAAGTAATATTCTTGTTTTATTGCTGCCATTTATTGCAGGAAAAAAGTGTACTCGACCGTAATAAAATAGGTTTGTGATTATGATTCAATAAACAACAATTCGACTCTAGATGGGCTTTTTCATCGCATAACGTGCTTTTATTATGTCCGCTTTATGTACTTTCAACAGAAATTACTTTGTACATCAGTTTTGCAATCCTCTTTCTGCGTTATGAAATATACACGACATCTGTTTTATAGATATTGGATACACGACATCTGTTTTAGAGATATTAGAAAATAACTTGCGATATAAAAATAAATATAAAAAAACTAAAGCGTTTTCAAAATGGTCTTAACTTGTAACCAAAACCCATCAGGGCTCAGTAACAACTCATCCATCAGGACAGAACAAGTATTTTGAAATAAAATTAAGACCAAACAATTTTTTTATTTCATTTCTTTTAATTTTTCGAGAATGTTTTTCTCAAACTACAGATATTCTTTTTTTGTTATTGTTGAAATATGTTTTTGGGGATTTTGTTGTACGTGTAAATATAATTTAATTTAATATTTATTTATTTTATTTTTGTAATTTATTGCTACTTTATAAATGATTTATAAACGACTTATAAGAAAAATGTGGATAAATTTTAATTTAATAAAATTTACATGAAATATATTTTGATTTTATATTTTTCATAAAAATATAATATAACTTTTCGATAAGATTTATAATAAATAATTTATAAATGACTTGAAAAGTTGAATACATGTGGATATATTTTAAATATAGAAAATATCCATGAAATATAATGTGAAATATATTTTCATCTGTTTGGGATGGTATCTTTGAAAAATGATGATTATTTTGTGGACCATCTTGTTCTTAAAAATTTTTTTCTAAAACGTTCATCTTGATATGACGTTCTTGAAGACAAAACGTGATCTGCATAGGTAAAATCAAAATGATGACGTAAAAGTGGTATTGAGGCTGGTTCGCAGGCTGGCGCAAACATTGTGCCAGAAAGGCCGTAAACAGCATCGATTTAGCGAGGTTTTAGCTGATCCTGTGATGTTACGAGCGTTTAATCATGTCCGTAATCAGGCCAAAACAAATTCGCTCCTTTGAATCGTTTGCTCGTGTATACGTACACGGTCTCCCTCTGCTTTGATCATTCATGGTTCCTTCAACTCGTCTGGCGTGTTTGTAAACATCATGGCAGTCCTTGAGTATTACTCATTCGAAGTTTACACCCGATACCGGTTACACCGATAGCCGTCTATGTTGCATTGCGAAAGTCGCGCGAGGCACCAACGATACTTTGGTCAAGTGGAAAAACATTAGTTGGAGTGGTTTGACTGGAATAGTACGATCAACTTTTGGAGTGGGGATGGCGAAGGGCCGCGATGCGTGAGATGGGCCCAGGGACGCGGTTCTCGGGTTCCGGGTGGTGGGGATGGAACGCGGCTCGTTCACTTTCCCGTATATAGCAGAAGTAACTACTGAGGGCGCGGTCGTGACCCCGTCTTCTTATTCCTTCTCCCAACCAGGATCCCGGGTTCTGCAAAAGTATACAAAACAAATAAGTGATTGATTTTCTTACCAACCAACATTGTCACGAGCTTGCGTATTGACGTTTACCTTATCTAACGTCTACGTTCATCTACAAAAGCTTACGTATACCACTCCCGGAAGAAAATATAATTTCAAAATATCATTCAACTTTTCAATCTTGTCATTAACAAATTAATATACTAATTCATCAAAAATATATACTTTGTTATATATTTCATAAAATAATTCTATAAAATAAAATTTACATTTTTTGATATTCAAAATTCCCCAGGGACAAAAATACATATATTAATATATTTTGTACTATATAATATATTTTTGCGATGAAATTTATATTAGTTTTATATTTATTTGATATTCTATTTATATAATTTATTGTCACTTTATCAATGATTTATATGTTATTTATGTGTAAAATATATACTGATATATTATAAATATAGAAAATATATCTCAAAATATATTTTTGTTCATGTAATATTCTCTGAATTTTATATTGAATTTTATTAGAAAAAGGAAATACATATATATTGTGTTGACGGAACAAAAACAAAATTGGAATCAAAATAATACTTGACAATTTCTTCTGTTCATCAATGTTATTTTGTATTTCTAAGTTGTAGTGCAAATTCCAATGATTGTTTGATTATTTAGTTTGAATGAGTAAATTAGTTGTTACAAGAATAGTGTGCAATCGTCGTTGATGCGGATTGACTTTGTTGCACGAAGGAAAGCTTGTCCACTTGAGGGAGTGAGTATTACGTTTGACCATTCAACGATTGGCCCAGTTGTCGTTAAAACGAAGAAATACGATCTCACGAAACGACTGTCTACCAAGCCGGACAGATTAGTCGGATAGCGGGACAGGAAGAGAATTAGATCCGCTCTCTGACTGCCTGAGGCGGGTACAGATTTATTCGTGACCATATTTTTCGTCAACTGATGTGTGCGTCTTCCATTAAACTGCACCGAAATCCTTTTCCTGCGACGATTTTTTGTCCAAGATCAATAGTATTTTTTTTCTTTCACAAGATATAGGGAAGTAGTATAAGAATTTTTTTGTCCGATAACATTACCTTTTTCCACCATCGTGATGTCTTTATTCTACTTTTTTTCGTTTTCAATTCAATCAGTTTCGATTCGATTGAGATCTGTGTAAAATACGCTTTTATGTTAATTCTTTATCTACAATGAATCATTCAGCAATTATCGATATGCAACTGCAAGATGTTTCTCTAAGACGCGCCGCGCTCTGATGGCATTACATTATCGCGTAATTGCAGGAGATTCAACGAGAGATTCAGACAAACTCTCTGGGAGGATTTTTTAAATTAACGACATTCAACGACCGAGATTAAAATTAATGCGTTTGCTTTTTCAAAGAAAAGTCGCAGCAATATATCTACAAAGGTTTAAACAATAAGTACACTATTAAATGAAATTAAATTTTCGTCAGTTCTTACACGACGCACAATTGATTAAAAATTTGCAATAAAAAAATTTGCAATAAAAAAAATTGCAATAAAAATATTGCAAAAGCACTCGTTTCGCTGAAACGCTCCACTCGGCAAGTTTCAACCGAAGAATTTCGGCAAACACCGTTGGATATCTTGCAACTGGAAATACAGTTGAAAACAAAGTCAATGTGGATAAAGTCAAGTCGATGCGCAAAGTTCTGGGGAGACCTCGGGCTATATCAATTTGTACTTTCAATAGACGAAACTCAAAGCGATGGAAATTGATTTCACGGTCTTTGTTAGATCTGACTTTTTGACACCCGATGATACGATATATACAATTTTACCATAATATAAAAACTTTGGACCCAAGTTTTCTATTTTGATTATTCAGCGTCGGAATTCCCTTTGAAATTTTCCCGTCGAATTTACATTTTTAGTGCTCGTAAAGAAAAAAAAAAGTATAAACAAAATTAAATCCGTTTAATGAACGCGCGAGGAAAGTTTGAATCGCTGAATGATAATCAAACAATTGATTCCTTAGTGACAAAATGGTATTAGTAGAACAAAGGATGAAGTTAGCTTTAATACGCGTTGGATCAAATGCACGCGAGATACGTGCTCCTTGAAATTTCCGCAAACTCCGGGGCAAGTCGATATTTAAGCTTTGCGGCTGTTCTTCCCCCGTATTATTGGAATATTGTCTAGTACACGTATTCCCTTGCAATTGCGTCGCTGTGAGAGTTGTGTGCCTTCGTCAATTTCAATCACGCCTAGACGTGACTTTGTTCCAAAAAAGGCATTAACTTGATAACACGTGTGTGATCGCAAGTCGATATAATTGTGCAAAGTTTAATCACCGTTTAACGACGCGGATATTTATGGTGAACGTTAGCGAATTATAGGCGTCATGGTAATAAGCTTTCGTGTAACAACCGGAATATAGATTCACGATTTTGCAACGGCAAACAATAAAATTTAACGTCCAGAAATTTATGAATCAAAAATACATTTTTATCTACTTTTGTGTGTGTGTGTTTTTTTTTTTTTCGTTTTTAAACAAGGATTTGTATAAATTTATATATACATCTCGCGATGCACGCACGTTAAGTAGCCATTTTTGGAATATATTTTCATTCGGCTAGATTTTTTTATTGTCACCGAACGGATCAAACTGTCGCGTGCTTTCGTGAGAGAATTTTTACAGACAGTTTTTGTGTTTGCACAAAACGCGCCGATACGAGAGCTGATGTTTTATGTATCGGGGATTATTACACGTTGCGGGCTCCACGAAAGAACGAGAACAATGCTTGTAATCTTTTTATTGATAAAATAATCATCTCGGCGTAGCTTTATAATGTGCGCAAACTCAATAACTGACGAGAGATACACGTTTGCAATGCCCGGTCTTGACGGAATGGTATTATTTTTAGATATTAAAGATGGAAATTATTGCCATCGGACAATCAACGGAATATTTTATTGATGTTACATAAATGATACAATGCATGTTCTATCAATCTTGTGCATATGAAATATGTGTCATCCAGTATGCAGCTGCCCATTTTACATATGCATCATATTTAATTGGTACATGTCTGCATACATTGTACATATAGAATATTTATTCACAATTAAATGTAATGCACAAATGTTTCTAGTTTAACGCATTCATCATGGAAATTCTTTTGTTAAATTTATTTCGATAAATATTTGTTTAAATTTTTTTTATCCAAGTTATATATATATATATATATTATA
>JAAMPD010001926.1:18834-36971 GCA_025266255.1 Trissolcus basalis | reverse complement strand
ATGAGGCTATTATCTGGGTCCTGGTCAGTGCCTTAAATAGGGACCTGATCAGGATGTGACGCTTTTAGCCTGATCAGCCTATTTGGATCCAAACGTTTTCAAACAGGGCTTGGATCAGGGCCAGATCAGAATCTTAAGAATGATAGAATGGTTTGTCTCAGTGAAATGAATAATTTCTATATAATTCAAAATACCACATTCATTTTCTTTTTAAAAATTTGATATATTAAGAATTTTTTCCAAAAATTTGATCATTTCGAGGTTGCCAGTCCTCTTAAGTCATTTTCCTTTACAGTCCCCTTAACTATTAGAATAAAAATGATGTTAAATTGAAAAAAACATTTGGTCTAAAAAATGAATTAAGGGGTACCTCCAGTCAGAGCGTACAATTTATAGTAATTTTTAATATTTTTCATCTCCAGGAGTAAAGTGTCGATCGAATAAACTCTTCATGGGTTTGAAAGTTGTAATTTCATACTTTATTTATGAATTTTTTTGTAACAAAAATGATTAAAGTTGGCGAAATTATGGCCCGGCTTCGGCAGCGCCTCTCAGCAAAAGGAGTTTGCTTTGGACATCATAACTCGTGAACCGCTCATCTAAAACAAAAATAAACAAATGGAGATTTAATGACATGAAAAAACTTGCCCTTTGACAATGAAAATAAAATTTCATTGATTGTAAACAAAATAACAACCATCTGAGAAATTTAGGCATTTGTTGACCTGAAATTTAGAACTTTAAATGTGCATAATAATGTTAATTCTTTTTAAAAATTAAATTCCTTCATCCAAGGGCAAGAAAATTGTATTAGAAACAATCTTACGAAGATTTATTGAAATCCGTCAAGAATTGCGTCTGCAATCGTGTCTACCGACTTTAAAAATGTCATTTCGAGAAAAACGGCTTTGAAGTTTTGGAAGCAAATAAAACAAATGTAACGATCAAAAAAATCGACTTACACAGAGTAATATATTCTGGACCTATACAGGAATGATTGTAGACGATGCCACAATGCTGTAGAACACGTATTTCAGTTTATAAACAGAGCAGGTATACGGAGCAGGCCGAGCAGGTGAGTGCCGGCTAAGATCGTCGTGCAACGGGGGCAGCGTTTGCTTCGGCGGTCGATTTGAGTAATTTAGAGATCTCGGATCAATGTGAAACTTAAAATTTGAATAGTCTAAGAACACTATTTTCGAATAATAACATTTTCTCAAAATCGATTTCTTTGAAGAATCTGACTGGAGGTAACCCCTTGAAATCGAGAAACGAATATAATTATTGGTCTGCTAGTGCTTTTCCAGAACAAATGTACTTTATTCCGGATTAAAAATGACATTGAACGAGAACAGTAAAACGATATCTGTTTTTTAGGTATTGCAAGGTAACAGTAATACGTACCTAGTTGCAAAGCAGAAATTAGAACTACCATTCGTAGCAAGCAAGGTGCGATTCATCCCTTACAGCCAACATCCTCGTACAGTTTGCATGAGAGTAGAAATTTATGGGTGCGTCTGGGAACGTAAGTAGAAATCTATATACCTGTCATTTGTAATTGCATTTTCCTTATATATTGAGAATAACATATATGTTGATCTCAGTATTTTTTTCAAGTATATGATCTTGTTACAACATTAAAATGAATACCATTATTTATAATGAAACAAAGTTATATTATATTTATCTCCATGAGGATAATTTATTATTGTCCTAATTTTTTCATATTTATTCATAGACGGTGATGTATTTGATAATGATAATCGAATTATTATTTTATTGAAATCATATATGTTTTTTATTAATCAACTCAGAGTCCTAGAATGACTTCATTATAACCATTTATTATAAATTCATCGAAAAAAAACTTATTTTACTGAATCTCAGTATGTGAAAATAAACGTCTTTCTCAGAATAGTTCAGGAATTGTATAAATAGTGATGAATAAATTTAGAGTTTAAATTATAAATAACGATATAATATCAATGATAAATACCTCGATTCCATGTGTATTTATCTCATTCATATGGATAACAACTAAATTGATCTATATATTACAAGATGCTGATAGAATATGATTATTTCATTCGTAGAACGAGTAATCAAATATACAGCCCCTAAAGGTGATATATTCGGCAAGAATAATTTGGAAGATATTTCATATGACGGAATTGAATTGAACGGAATTTTGATGGAAGGACTGGGTCAACTAGTCGATGGTATTCTTGGCAAAACACCCGATAGCCTCACACTGGTAAATGCACCATCTAACTGGGTTGGCTGGTATGCTCGAGAATTAATTCAATTCGTCTTTGAATTTTCACAACTTCAGGAATTTGTGAACTGTATGATTCACATCGCACATGTTCCATATTTGAACATTGAAGTAAGTTCATTCATTATTGCTTTCACTACATTTTGTATCTTTTGATGTTTGAATGTCAATGAGTGATTTCATTCTACATAGTTTAAATAGATATACTTATATTTTTTTTCTATTACGAAGGTATATTTAGAAATTTCGCAAATTGCAAGTGTATGTATCTATTGATAGATCAAAGTCCAAACGATTAAACATACTCTTAAATGACTTCTTAGCTCATTTGCCTGATAAATTCTAGAAGATATTAAAGTACACTAATAATTTTTACTATTGTTGAAAATATTGAAACAATTTGAAACAATTTTCACAGGTCTTTTCTGAAGCGAGAGTTTGGTTTTCTATGGATGGGAAGCATTATCAATCTAATCCTGAAGAAATAACAATTTGCCCAGAAATGAACAAAAGTGATATTATGACTATCACAATACCTATGCAGTTGAGATTTGGTAAAATCATCAAGTTAGATTTGAAACCAATGTCAAATTGGCTTTTGATAAGCGAGGTCACCTTTAATACAAGTAAGGTTTGAACAATAATAGATGAAAACATAGACATATAATTAACGATAAATAATATACAAGGATAAATATGTTTTAAAAAATCACTATAAAGAATATTAAAACAGAATAAATAATTTATTTCATAATATTAGGATCTGGCATTCAGTGTCGCATTACCCAGTAAATTTTTCATAGAGTGGCAAATTCAATTTTGTGACAATGGTTGAGGTGTAAATATTCTTTTTAAATGAAGTTGTCTCCCTAAATAATATGAGCAAATCAAAAAAAAACGTTCACTTAGCGGTTCCGAATTTTTTTTTTTCAGATCGATTGGCACACTCTTGTGCGATTTTTTTCGATTATCCGAAAAATTAAGCGCCGTGGAAAATTTGTTTTTGGGAGTAGGTCATTTTTAGAGTTCAAGAAAAAATTAATTCGTCCCATTTTCACGTAATGTGCACAATCTTCAGATGGTCATAACAATAATAAATAGTGAACCAAAACAAATTTATTTCAGAATTTTCTTTATTAGCATCTAAACTTTGCGAAATTTGCCATGAAAAATTAAAAACGATGATACCAGATAGTGCTGCAAGCGAACGAAAAATGCTAATCTTTTTCTTTAGCAAAAAGTGTCTTAAATTACGACACTTTTTGTAGTCATTTTAAGACGTTTTTAAAAAAGTTAATAAATAACACATTGAATTAAGTCATTAGTTTCTAAATTAGAAACGCTGAGTGTTTCAAATAGGGACATTTTTAGGACATTTTAAGCAATTTAAGACACTGTTTTGGTATCCCTTAATGAGCAATTTTTGCAGTGATATAATATGATATACAAAATACATTAGTTTAGATATCATTGAATTTATTGATTGAAGTAAAATAAATTGTAAAAAAAATTTTTTATTTTCCCGTATTCTACAAGACGGAAAATTTTCCAGAATAATATTTTGCACTCAAAATTCAGACGCCCGAAAGCTTGGCGAACAAATACTCAGCGCCCAAATTTCTAACTTCTCTAACGAAAAGAAAATAAAGTTTGTTCAGATTACTTGAAATAAATTTTGTTACTTAAATTTGAGAAATTTAATGATATCTAAAAATGTATTTTATATTCCATTCCATATCACTGCAAAAATTGCCCATTAAGTCACACAAAATAGTGTCTTAAATTTATTAAAATGTACTAAAAAAAAACACTAGAATAACGGTGTAGTAAATTATTTGAGAAAATGTAGAAGTTACATTTCTGTAGAACGGAATTTATGTTTTTATAAATTTTAATTGAAAATAAAAGCAACTATTACGTTGACACATTAATATTTATTTTCATTAATTTAAATTTTAAAGTATTGTTATAAGGTAATAACTCATTTCAAAGTTCATTATATCAAATCAATGTTCAAACAAAATTAATGAATTTCATAAATTCAAAAAATATAGATTTTTATAAATATGAATTAAAATAATATAATTAAATTATCATAGAAGTATAAAATATTTGAATATATTCATTATTATGTTATTCTAAACTAACTCAAATTGTCCATAAGTGTGTGGTTCATTTTGATAGCTAAATTCAACACGTTCAATAGAGCAGGGGACAGAGACGCAAACTATCACTTCGGGGGCGAAAGTTCGATTCCCAGACTACAAAAAAACTTTGACCCTCTTAAGATCATTCACAAAATTTCTAAATGATAAATTATTACTTTTATAATACATTTTTATCAAAATTGAATAAATTGTTCGTATAATAAAATGATAAATTTTTTTCATTATTTAAAATAACAACAAAGGCACCCGACGTGATGGGGATGTTGATGAACGACGTAGAGACAACGTTGGCAAACAATGTAGAAACAATTTTGGCATACAACCTTTGCGATGTGTCACAAGCCAACGCTTACGCAACGTTCGTACGACGTTGTCAAACAATGTCGATACAACTTTACCAACGTTGTGCCAACGTCGTTACGACTGTAATTTTCTGCCTGGGTTGGCGTGTAACGCTCGGCCTGTAAGGGGCGTGTGAGGGGCCTCTAAGGGTGAGCTCACCCTTAAAGGAATTTGTTGAATTTCTGAATCAAACTTTGATCAGATGAAATAATATTATGCGGATAATAAATAGCTCATTGAAGGCTCTTTTTATTCCTGATCACTTATGAGTACAAGGCTCCTATGAGTCGAAATTGTTACCACAGTACAAGAGGAACCTGGAATTTTTTGAATTACTGAATCAAACTCGAGTCAAATTATATAATATTAAGCAGATAATGGAAGGCTCTTTGAAGGCTATTTTTATCCTTGATCACTCATGAGTGCAAGGCTTATATGAGTTGAAATTTTTTAACATAATTTTTTATCTAATCAATTTAAACATGGTATGGATTTAGTTCTGAGTTAATTGTTAAGGTAAAATGAAACCGGTAATGTTTGTCTGTCTTACAAAATTTAGTTATATCAGATTTATTATTTTTTAGAGTAATATTTTCGGAAAATTCATGGTTAGCGGTACTGTATATACCTTGCGAGACTTGTTTGGCTACAATAAAGTTAGTTTCTATTGTATACTGTTGACCAAAAGTAGAAACGAATATTATTTGTGCAACAGAATTAGTCATTCTAACTTTATGTCAATTGTTTGTCAAAGGACATGGGGGTTGTGAGTATTGAATCGACATCGATCTTCTATTTTACACTAAAATTAGATGAAATCTAAAATCACTTTACTTTTTTAATTTTATAAATTTTGCTCATTTTTTATTATAATATACTAGCTTTTGATTATTAGGATCAAAATATAATTTTTTATGAAAGTTTATACAGAGTTCCGCTAAGTATTTCTTAGGTCAGCGGAACCTTTAATTAAAAAAACTAAAATAACCTTCAATTCGATTTGGGGGCACTTAAAAGCATTTTTTAGCGTATTATTATCAAAATATTACTGAGTTGTTTCATGAACTTCGTACCGCCAGCTTAAGGGACCTCGCATAAAGTGCTAGTGAAAATTTAATTAGCCAAAAATGCTGCATCTTTATGAATCCATATCAACGAAAATAATAATCAAATAAACGATATAGTTCCAGGAATTGATAACACAACCGTTGAAATGGAAACAGACATATCAAATACATTGAGCCAAAACAAAACAAGTTGGATAGAAAAATTTTACGAGACATCACGTAAAAGTAAAGTGAACGATACAATTCTGGAGGCAAGAGAAAACTTAACGCCAGATGCGTTTCCCATAAGTAATTCACAAACGTACATTTTTCTTGTGAGCGGAATTTTGATGATTCTAGCTGTGTTATCAACGTGTACAATATTTCTCATAAAACAACGTGGTCGAAACAAAGTAGCTCTTCTACAAAAACAGACTGTGTTGCTGTGCGGCTCTACCACTCAAGAAATCACAATGAACATGAAGGATATCAGAATAACTTCACCCATAATAGGTAAAAATCTGTCGCAATCGCGACACTCTACTAAAAGTGATACATTTTTTTATGGGAATCATACCGATGACAGCAGCAACAATATTACTACTAGCGAGTATCAGCGACGTAGTGCTTTCGAGCGTACTTATGAACTCTTTTCCAATACAAATTTTTTGCGTAAACCATTATTGAAGATACATGATCATTCTTATACTACAAAAAATAAATTACTCTGGTGAGATAATATTTCAGAAGCTGTCTTTTGATATTTATACATTTGTATTCATAGGATTGTATAATTTCAGATTATTCTTATGAACACTATGATGAAAACGCATCTCGATCATCTTACAATTTAACAAAAATGCTAAAAAAAAAGACATGATACAATCAAATGATCAAATTCACCAAGGATATTATGCAGCGACAGATATTTTAACGGTAAATCAAGTATTTCTCTTCTTTTTCTAATTTTACATTTCTTTGAATGAAGTATAACATTGAACTTTGATCAAAGAACTATGATCAGACAATAAACTACTTGGGAAGTACAATAATAACGTTATTTCACTGACCTGTAAGTGTAAGGCACAAAGAACTCAATTATATGAGGTTCTGTAATTATCCACTTAACTATGTGAAAATGTTAATGATAAGCCAGATAAAAGTATATTAAAACAATTAATGATAAATCATTACACATGAAACAGATCAGCCTTATTTATGAATTTATATTAGATCGGGATTTAGGTAAGTTCTTACTCTCACCGACATTCTGCTCCGTTGATGCAAAGGCTTATCGCGCAGTGGTAGAACCTTCCGGGCATAACTTTTTCAGCTCAAATTCAATGTTATAACCACTAGGTGAAAACCGTATACACGAAGAGAAAATTGTATAGATTTTCTCGACTGAATGCCCTAAAATGTTATATTTTTTATCTTTAGGAAATAATATGTTTGACATGAAACATTCTTTTCCATTGTTTTACTCAAACGATACTCATTCGAATTTCAATGGTGATTACTGATGTGTGTATGAATAAAATATGAGGATCATCTGAGCTAAAATTTTAATATTTCATATAGTCTATCAAAAAAAATCTTGGAATTGAACTTCTGTTGATATTATATATTACTGCCGGGACATGTCAATTCGTATTACCTCTAAATTTGACTCAGAAAACAATTTGCTAGTGCTGTTCTCGGTATTAATCCAGGTGGAAATTTTTTTTTCCGCCGATAGTAAGGAACGGTGCAATACTGGCCCAGTGTTGGCATACAAGTGTCGTAAGGCAGTATGGAGCCAGTACTGAATTTTTTTTTAACCCAGTAGTTTACCGACATAAATTTCGCCAACCATTCGCCAGTGTCAAACCAGTGTTTGTCACAGTAATGGCACAGTACTGTTAAAAATGATTTTTATGTTTTGATTTGAACAATTGATTTTGTTAACAATTTTTATTATAATTTCAAATTTACAACATAAAAAATTTATTCAAACATCATAAAAAAAGAATTATAATAAAAATTTTATCATTCAAAAGAGGCTATTTAAAATTAAACGAGAAATATTTAATTTGTTCATTAATAATAGTAGTTGAACAAATATAATTTTAAATTATTTTATACTAACATTTTGAATCAGTTAATTAATTTTCAATAAACATTAAATGTGACCAATAAACATTAAACAATAAAACTATTTCTAACTATGTAATAATATAGCATGTCTAAAAGTTTATAATCAATATAAAATAGCTGATAAGTGAGTAGCTTATTTTGATGACAATTTATAACTCAGGCGATGGAGCAATGGACTAAAGTGCAGACTGATGAACACGGGGACGAGGGATCGAATCTCAAGGCAGACAAATTTTCTTCACAAAATTTCATAATAATAAATTTTAAACTATCAAATTATGTTAAATATTAAATCATAGAATAAACTTGAGTGAATAGCAAATAATAATACTAAATAATTAAATTAAAAATTTATTTTATAGAAATATCAATTTTTAATTCAATTTTTACCCAATATTGAAGCAGTAATGACCCAGTGCTGGTTAAGTACCGACCCAGTACAGGATACCGAATATTGGTTGCCAGTGCTGGGGCAAAGTATTCTCGCGTCACATACCAGTACTGCATCAGCACTGGTTACCAAGAGTCGAGAAATGGTTGGCAGTACTGGCTCGTTACTGCGCCGATCAAAAATTTCCACCTGGGTTATTATTTTTATTTTATTTTTTTTATTCATTTATTTTGAGTGAGTTTACTTAATTCGACATCAAAATAATACTTACGTGTTAATAAGCCTCAAATAACTTAGTCTGAATGTCCAATGTAGCTCGATCAGCCTGGTTCGACAGTGGTGAGTTAAGTCCCTCTTCGGCAACCTCAGTTTAAATGAATCCTGTCCGTAGCGCCAA
Organism: Trissolcus basalis; assembly: GCA_025266255.1. Taxonomy (NCBI): domain Eukaryota; kingdom Metazoa; phylum Arthropoda; class Insecta; order Hymenoptera; family Scelionidae; genus Trissolcus; species Trissolcus basalis. The sequence goes on along the minus strand of JAAMPD010001926.1, from coordinate 28,216 downwards.
ATTTTGTTGCTGTGATGTCCCTTCTCCTTTTTCTACGTTTATTTTACTTTTTCTTCCCTTCGGAGACGAGAAACCACGCACCGAGGTTGCCGGGTAGAGATACAATGAGGAGATGTAGCACTTTGGTTGAATACGTTTATTCGGTGTGACCTTTTTTTACAGGTTTCGCGTCCGCGAGTCGGGAGCCGGCCTGACTGTGTGTATTCTATCCGGAACTTAAGAGTCACTGTCAGAGATCAGTCTGAGTCCGTCCAATGGAAGTCTACGCGTCGGGAACATGGCTAAGTCTGGCAATCGCGATTGCGACTACTTTCGTGTATTCCGTTCTAAGACTGAGTTCGTTTCGCGGCGAAGTCTCAGGTGCACATCTCGTCAAACAATTTGGGGATGAGCGAGTCTGTGGTCTAGACTAGTAGCTCTGCTAAACAGTTTGGGGACAGTCAGATGCTACTTCAGGACTAAGCACCGGCTATGGTTAATTAGCCGTTTATATATTAACCAGCTATAATTGCGTGCTTCGCACGCATATTCGCGTCACTGCACTATTGAATGCAAGATAACATCACTACAAATTTAAATTTAGAAACAATAAGTGTACAATTGTTGTAATCTCCACATTTTTTACTTTGATATAAAAACAAAAATAAGTTCGTGTTTGTGCGTATCAAAATCGAAAAAATTCATTCAAAAGTATAATCAGAATAATATTACCTTAGTGTGCAGGATTGCATGTAGGAGCGTCTCCGTCGGTAAAAGCGGTCAACCAAAATTTTAATAAATCAGTTGGATTCGAAAGATTTGTTTTTATTTATTTTTCGGGTCTCTCTCCAAGGTCGGGGTATTTGTTATGAAAGCCCGTCCGAGTCCGGACAAGGGCAGTTGGTATTTAAGTTTGTGATTCGAAAATTGTTATTAGATATTTGCTGGTGTAATTGTTCGCACGGGTCGCGGCGAACAATTCTCAATAGTTGTGCGTTTTTAGTGATTTTGGATTGATCTCAATTTGTGACTCTCGCAATCTGTGTCGTTCGCTCTTTGGGTCTCTCGAATCTAGTCTGGCGCAGCTTCTGATGGAATTAGACTGGTCTTGTGTTTTGAATTCAGTTTGATTTATGCAATTTGAATATTCGAACTTGATTAATTTAAGCGTGCGCATTAATTAAGTCCAAAGCTAATTTAATTGGTAGTCAAAATAACATCTGAGTTGTAACTCATTTCCGGACAGGAGTTCTAACTCTACTCAATCGAAATTTGTACATTTCGATTCGAGTTAAATGTCCAAAGAAAAGCGTCTGTTTTATTTCTTGTTCTTGAATGAAATCGAATTGAATCGAATTAATTTAAATATATCGTTTAGTTTCAGAGTTTTTCACTGACAAACAAACCAACAAACAAATAAACAAACAAACAAACATATTTTTATTTTCATATATTAGTAAGGATGAGGATTAGTTGCTACGCGGTCGCAGCCAAAATCGGTGGAAGTGGCATGGGTTATGGAACCCGAAAATGCATAGTTGCACTTAACGTTCATTGCTTTTCGTGTCTTGCGGTGGGTCCGCGAGGCGATTGCAACATAAAGCTATAAACGCGTATGGTTTAAAGTTAATGACCGGGCGGTGACTTACTATTGCGAAATGCAGGTGCATTGACATGGGCGCGTCAAACGACACATGAGTCAAAATTCGTTAAGCGGGCCACCAAAATTACAATTTAAATGAAAATTAATAAAATTTCGTTTATTCGGTACAGTGGTTAATATAAAATCAATATGTAAAGTTTAAAATCGTTTATTACAATATTTTGTTTGTAATAAACAATTGAATTTCAACGACTTTTTTATTTCGAAAATTTTTATCTCTTGATCAACTCGACCGATTATTTTCAAAATAAGCTCATTACTGACAGAAAATGTCAGTTATAATAATAATAATGATGAAATTGAGAAAGAAGACTGGTTGTTGCTAAGAAATTATATTGCAAAATTAAATAAAACAATGTTCTCGAGCGAGAAAAAAAATTTTTTTACGTCATGTTACAGCTTAACTTATTAATTATCATATTTTGCTGCAAAAACATGTTGATTTTCATTTCTGTAAATGATATAAATTATATTGTGACAGCGCACAGCGCTCGGCGTGACGCTCGGCCCTTGTACGTTTTCTCATTTTGTATTTGTTTGTTTATTAATGAGAAACTATTTCGTCCGATTGATTATTCTGTACGTTTATTCATATTGCATTTATTTGTTTATTCTTAATAAACCAATTCGAAAAATTTAGGAAATTTAAGAAGTTAGAAAAAAAAATCTAGAAAAAAATTTTAAATTCGAGGAAATTAAAAAAATTTTTAAGATTTCGTTAGAAAAAATCCATATATACGGTCGAAAATGCAGCGTAAAGTTGATTGATGTTCGAAAGTGCAGACAGAGTAATTGCACTCTCATTTTTACAGATGCCCACCGGTCGACTGCGCACCGTTTATGTTGGAGAAAACCCTTCTTCACTACTGTTCTATCATACTGTGCTGCCATCTGAGTGAGGGAGACTCTCTCACTCTCTCTGTCGCACGTGCCGGTTCGGCGAATCATTATTAGCTAAGCGCGCGTATGAGACGGTTGTGACTGCGAGCTTTTGTTCAGAGTATAGAATAAATATATAAGTGAAAACCACCTAAGTCGTCTCCAAATTATTCGTCTACCCTTAAGTCAATATCCAATAGGTTATGGGCCCAGGGCACGCTTCCACTGCATGAAACAACTTGGAAAGGAAGAGATCGATTTTGAGGTTAACTGGACATACAAAAAGGTAACAAAGAAATAGAGATTTAGAGTTGTTGCGAAAATTCAACAAAAGTATTAAATAAACAAATTTGCAAATTCAAGAAAAAAAAACAGAAAATCACATTAAATAAAGAAAAAGAGAAAGAAAGAGATTTCAGAGGCAACAAAAACAAAAAAAAACCCAAATGAAACTTAATTGTTTTGCAAAACAAATAACAACTTTTAAATAGAGAACTATTTTATTTAGAGAGAAAAATTAACAAATGTGTTAATTATTAAGAGTGTGTTTTGATTCATGTACAAACTTGCAGAGGCGTGTTTACAAAACGATTCGGAGAATTAATAACATCAACAGAGTTTTTCAGATACATTCTTGGAGCGTTTGAAGTTTGTAAACAAATAAATAAAATATACCAACAGATAAAATAAAAACATGATGAATAAAATGTAACAAAATTTGTTTTGAAAAATAAAATAAAAATAAATAACGACTTCTCAACGACTGTTTTGTGGCGTGCATCAGCGGTGCGGTGCAATTATGTCATTTTTCAGTTGTAATGTTTTGTGTCGCGCGCGTGCTTCTTCTGTTCGTGGGCAAAGGTGGCCGCCCGAACCTGGCCGATTTATGAGCGGTGCTCAGATCGGTTTGGGTTTGTTGCTCGCGGATGGTGGTGTGCGTGCGTGTACACAGAGCCTAAATTCGTCTCGGATCATTTGAAGTAGCGGTGCACTGAAAATGAATCCGTAGTCTAAATAAAATTTATTTATACCTGGTACTTATTAATAATAAATATTTCAGCATAAAATGTCCATCGTTGACGAAACAGAGGAAATGAAAAAGTCAGAGAAACTACAAGAGTTAGATGCGAGTGTCCAAATCCAATCGAATTTGGAAGTCTTAGAGGCAAAAAGAAGAGAGATAGAAGAACAAAAAGAGAAACTATTGCTCGAGTCAGCTGACACAGGTGTAGATGAAAACGTTGACGAATTCAAGCTCCTGAATATGGAAGTCGACGATAAACACACACCTAGCGAAGGTCTGGCAAAGGATGCTGCGGCTCTGGAGGCTGTATTGGCCACTGGCAATAATGAAAACAAAAACACGGACATTGATCCAAAGAAAGAGAAGAAACAGATTAATGTCACGGAATAGAAGGATCTACAAAATGATCAGCAAAATGAGCCGAGACCACAAGAGCAGTCAGCAGCCAAAGCAAGTTTGAGTCATTCGGTTGTAACAGAACAACTAAGTATACTTAGAAACAGGCAATCAAATGATTGACAAAGTGGTTGTCGTCATGGAAAAAGCGGCTGAAACAGAGCGTCTGCAACTCTAAAATTATAAGGTAAATCCACCACGTTCAGAGGCTAGAGTAAGTTCATCGCCCTTTTCAAATAAACAATCAGAGTCATCAGAGAAAACAAAACTCATGAACAAAAGAGCTCTTTCGGGGGAAGGGGGATGTCAGGTTCCAGTGAGATTGAAGCACATTCTCCAGCTGAACAGAGTAAAAATAGAGACGAGTCAATTAGAGAAGATTTAAATATGTTAAGATAAAACATAGAAAACAACAGCACAAATAGAGTAACATTCAAAAAGGATTACAAGCTGTCAGGAAAGTCAAACTTAGAGCTTTGGGTGGATTGTTTGCGATCAAAATCGATAGCAAACGATCTCATAGATGTAATCGATTCAGATTTTGAGCAACCTGAAGGTTTGTCAAAGAATGAATTGGCAAAAAGAAAGAGTTTAGTCGGAGGGGTAATTGTCAATCGTTTAGATGAACATTATCATATGAGAATCATACAAAAGAGTGATCCAGTTAAAATCATTTCGAGACTAAAACATTTGAAAAGAAAAGAGTTAAACCTCACACACTCATCGGTGTTAGGTCGTTTGTTTCAAATGCAAATGGGCGAAGAAGAAAAAGTGATTGATTTCCGTCAACGTTTTGAGTCAGTGGTTATAAAATATAATAACAGTGATGCGGAAGAACCGCTAGAGAAAAATTAAAGAGAAGTGCTTTATACCAAGCTGTCTTGATTGCGTATCCAGAAGTAAGCCAAGCTAATCTAAACAAAAAATCTATAACGCAAAAAGAGATGAGTCACGAGGAAATTTTTGACCATTTGACACAGAGAGAAGCAGAGCTTGTGAGTATACGCATAACACAGGTCAGAGCTCAGAGAGTGAACGCAACACAAGGAAGAAGTTCCAGGGATAAGAAATGTCATCGTTGTAACCTGCTGGGTCATTGGGCACATCAATGTCCCTTGATTCAGCAGGAACTTTGGTACTGCTATGTGTGTCAGGCTAACAGGGATCACGTTGGTACACGTTGCCCCAACAAACCAAACCAATCTAGAGGAAATCAAAGGTACAATTTTAGAATTCCATTTAGAGGAAGAGGGAGAGAAAACAATAATAGAGTAAACTTCAGAGCAAATAACAGAGGTAGTGGTAGTGATAGAAATACCTAAAATAGAAGAACTTTTAGAGGTAGAGGTAATGGAAAGTTTAGATCGAAAGGTATGAGACCAGGAGGATATGAGCGAGCACTTTTAGCGGGAGTTTCAAATGAGAAGCAAGGAAAAGAGCTTAAACCAGGTAATTTCGAAAACTGTCTAGATTTAGGAAGTGATTACAATATCACATTTCTAGCTGACTCGGGTGCGACCGAGCACAATGTAAATAGCGGTTTTATATTAAGCGATTTTACAAAAGACAGCAACGGTGTCATTGAAAGTGCTAACAAAAACAAAAGCGCAGATATAAAGATAGATGGTAGAGGAAATTTACTTTTGCGAATGTACGATTCAGGTGGGAAAATTATAAAATTGACAAATGTCATAACTGCGCAAGATATTTCAGAGAATCTTTTGTCACTAAGGCACTTCGCAGATGCAGGTATGAGAATTTATTTAGATGACAAAATTCTTAGAGTAACTGATAAACGAACTGGTGAAATTGTTCTGAAAGGGCAATATGAGAAACCAAATTGAATTATTTCATTCGAAATTATCGGAGAAACAGAATCAGATGAAGATTTGGAATTTAATGACTATACCTGCAGGGCGCGCATGGTGACTCAGTCAGAGTTTTTGAATAAACCAGTGGGTAGAGAGGTTGAGATGAAAAATTCGGAGGGAGTAGAGCGAAGAGATTACTCAAACTCCGACTTCTTTGTGACTAAATTAAACAGAAAAGTAACGAATTTAGATGAACCAAACAATGCCGAGTTATTAAGGGATTTGCAAACCCCAGACAATTTAGAGTAAAATTTAGAGATCACTTCAAAACCAGATGAAGGCATGTTATGGCATGTTCGATTGGAACATCCGTCATTGTCTTATTTAAAATCGCTTCAGAAAGAGAAAGTAAATTGAAGAATGTAGAGTTCAGAGATTCTATTTCAGATTGTGAGATTTGTAAAGTGTCTAAAATGACCAGGCTTCCATTTAAAAAGATTAGAGTTAGAGCTGTAAGACCTTTGCAGGTGATTCACACAGATATTATAAGACCAATCAAACCCATTTCATTTCCTGGGGGCGCAAAATTTGTAATAACATTTACGGATGATTATTCCAGGTTGTGCAGGGCATATCCAATCAAATCAAAAGGTGATGCGGGAGAGTACTCAGAGATTTTCTTGAATAGTTCTAGAAACTTGTTGAGGTCAGATGCAAAAGTTTGCTATATCAGGTCAGATTAGGCTCAAGAGTATTTAGGTGGAAAATTTAAAGAAATTATGTTCAGAGAGAAAATCGAACATGATTTGTCAGCACCTTATACGCCTGAACAAAATGGCACTTCAGAAAGATTTAATCAGAATTTAGAGAACAAAATTAGAACTTATATGTTTGATTCTAGACTTCCTAAGAGTATGTGGGAGTTAGCGATGGAAGCTGCTGTGCATGCTTACAACCGATCCCCACACAAATTAATAGACTTCTTAACACCATTCAAAAAATTTGCACCCGTGGTAAAGAGAAATTTTGACGAAATCAGACGATTCGGATGCTTAGCATATGTTAAGATTTTGAAAGCAAAAGAAAAATTTGGAGAAAGGGCAATTAAAACTTTTCTGATTGGTTACACAAGAACTAGATACCTACTTTGGCATCCGAAAACAAGAAGATTTTTAGAGTCGAGACACGTCAGCTTTAATGAGAAACTTGTATATGGAGATGTTTGTGGTACACAAGAATTAGAGTTAAATGTAGATGACGAAGAGAGGAAAGTTGAAGAAGGCGAATCTATCTGGGACTTGGGAAAGCAAACAGTGAATGAACAAAATGAAAAACAAGAGAAATTAGAGCCTACAAAAGATTTGAACTGTAATAAAGAAAAAGATCAAGTTGTTGAAGAGGTAGAGATCTCAGAGAAAAGAAAAGAAACAGGATCAGAGACGAAACAACAGTAACCAAAAGCGAAAGAAAAGAAAACAATCGAAATTGTTCCACGCAAAACAGGACGCATCAGACAGCCACTGCAAAATTCGAGTTTTGAGTATTATAGAGCAGAGGTAATGAATGTGAATAGAGTAGAGTTTGAGAAATTGGCAGAACCGGAGAAAAGAGTACATCCAGAAGAAGATGAAATGAAATTCATCATGTTAGCCAGATTAAATAAAGATCCAATTAATTATGGGGAAGCGATAAAAACGAAAGAGAAATTAGAGTGGAAGAAGGCTGTTGAAGAAGAGTTAGAGTCGATGAAACAAAATGACGTATGGGAGTTCACGGATCGTTCGACTATCACATCTGACGGAAAGTGGTCAAATTTGCTTGATTCAGAATGGGTTTTTAAAATGAAAACAGAAAATGATGAAAGGAAAAGGTTCAAAGCACGACTAGTTATTAGAGGGTTTAAAGATACGAATGAGTATGAGTTGAGAGAAACGTACGCTCCGGTTTCTAGTTTGTCATCAGTTACAGGTGCATTGGCAATTGCAAATAAACTAGAGTTAGATACGTATCAGTTGGATGTCAGAACCGCGTTTCTGAATGGGAAACTGCAAGAAGAGATTTATATGGAAATACCTGAAGGGTATAAATGCGATAAAGAGTTCAGAGAAACAAAAGTGTGCAAGTTAAAGAAGTTATTGTACGGGCTAAAAGTGAGCCCAAAACAGTGGAATAAAAGGTTTTCAAAGGAAGCAAGAAAATTGGGTTTAGAGAATAGTGTTCACGAACCATGCTTGTTCACATGGAGAAAGGATGGCAAATTTGCTTCAATTACACTTTATGTTGATGATATGATTTTGACAGGAAACGACAAAGAAAAATTGGAGGAGATTAAAGTGAGAATGAAAAATGTATTCAAAATGACAGATCTTGGAGAACCAAAACATTTTCTGGGAATGGATATAAAGAGAAATCGAGAAGAAAAAGTAATGAAAATCACACAAGAGAAATATATAGAGCAAATTCTAGAAAAGTTTAACATGACTGAGAGTAAATCTGAAAAGACACCCATGGTCACTAGACAGGTATCGAATCGAAAGGAACGAAAAGATGAAGAGTTGACAGGCACCTTAGAGAAAAAGAGACAAGAGAAAATCCCGTATAGAGAAGCAATCGGGTGTTTGCTTAATTTGGCCGGAGCAACTCGGCAAGATATCTTATTTGCAGTTAGTCGATTGGCAAGAAATCGAATGAACCTTACACACGAGGATTGGGAAAATGTAAAAAGAGTTTTTCGATACCTCAGAGGAACCTCGAGTCTTGGTTTGACATTTAGAGGAAACACAGAGGACTTAAAAGCCATGACAGATGCCAGTTTTTGAGACAATCCTGATTCTTGCTTAACTAATGGTTTTGTGATAAAAATTTTCGGTGACGCTATTGGTTGGAAAAGCCACAAACAAAGTCATGTCACGACATCGACTTGTCAGGCAGAGTACTTGGGTTTGAGTGAAGTTTGTCAAGAGGTCATCTCGATGGATAAGGCTTTTAGAGATATCCTGGGAAAAACTTTCTTTCCAGTGACAATTTACTGTGATAACAAGTCTGCAAATGACAATGCACAGAAAAATGGAAGTCACAAGTTGGAAAACTTTGACGATGATTTTGAGACAATTTTGAAAATTTTAGACTTCAGAAAATCAACTGGAACGAAACAGCCGATGGCTGTTACTCACGGAGATTATATTAAGAGTTGTGTAAACAGTGGATTAGTTAAACCTAGATGGATTTGTACAAAAGATAATGAAGCAGACGTTATGACAAAACCACTACCATCACAAGCGCATGAATATCTCAGAGACAAAATTTTGAATAGAGTTTAGAGTGTCAAGAAAAGTTTATCAACTTAAGGGGCAATATACACCAAACAAGGTGATATTTTTACCTAAGTTCAACGCACTATTTTGAAAAATATAATCAATTAATGTTATTTAAAAAAATATACATTGTATTGAGCAAAATTTAAAGAATATTTCATGTTGCTACATCATAAAAAATGTTATTAACAAATGATTGTTTATAACATCATTAAACAAAAATTTTTTTTGAACCGCTCTGCGTTGTCGATTTTCGTGTAATTCGGTCAAAATTAAAATTGAAGTGCGATAATTAGAATAAAATAGATGCTCTTAG
>JAAMPD010001926.1:0-18817 GCA_025266255.1 Trissolcus basalis | reverse complement strand
GATGATAATGAATGGTGATAACTGGAAGGTAGTGGCAGACACAGTCTCGCGAATTGCTAAGAGACTCCAGCAAATGCAAAGAGAAAGAATGAGAAGTTAGAAGATAATAGCATTGGCAGCTAACCTGGAAAAGTGCAGATAGCCAGTCCACCCCGGGCGAAGTAATGCCTGACGGCGGTCCCGCGCGGGGTATATAGAAGGAACCCAAGGGTTAGGTTTTTAGTGGGTAGGGGTCCTTGGACCGAGTCCCACAGGCCCTCGGAGGACGTCATTAGAGACATGCCACCGAGGGGTGCGTTAAGTGCATTTTCCTACCCTTGTGATAAAAAAAAAAATATGTTCAATATAAAAAGCCATATATTTCCGATATATGGTGCTAAATATGTCCCAAATATGGTATATATGCCTTATATATCCTTACTGATTTATAGAAATCAAAATATATTTAAATGCTCGTAATGTCATTATAATAATGCGTGAACGATAATGAAAATGAATTTAAGACATATCAAGTTAGAAAAGTAAAAATTATAACAAATTTACACTTATTGTTTTTCTATTGTTGTCCTGAGTTAATCCATGATTGACGTTATCGTACACTTAATGGTGCAGCGACGTAAATCCGCGTGCGGAGCGCGCGTTTTCATAATATATAATCTATATACGCTACTATATGTGGCCTATATAAAGGGACATATATAGCTCATATATGGAGCCCTATGAAATTTTTTATGTGGGAGGTGGTTTACGAGAGTATGCCTCCCACTTTTTTTACGAGCTATGCAGCTTTCTCAAAATCCAGAAAGTAGATCATTTCTCAAACGAGGGTTCACGGGACGTAAACACAACCTTAAAATAATCACTTGCGATCATTGACTACTTCATACAAAAGTGGCTAATATGGGACGTGACGTGGGTCTCTTTCTCTCGCACTCACTATACTCACTGTGAGTTCTAGTCGCAGTAGTTACCTCTCCAAACAAGATTCCGAGGGACTTGGGTTTTTTTTGCAAAACACTCTTCAAAATTGATACATATAAAATTTGTGCAATAATTAATATAATCATTTTATAAAATATGCCGTAGGTGTCATTTCTTGTCAAATTCAATAGATAAGATGACGTTCATTCCAGAGACCTATGAAGGGTTAAACAGTGTCAAGGCAATTATGCAAGCTGATATGTCTCTAATCATACGTGACACCAACAATAGGTGGCATAGCGGTAATCACAAATGATTTCGTAAAAAATTAAAATTCATAACGTCCACGTTTCACTTTCCGCTTTCAAAAAGAATCGCTTTTTATATCCGAACACAGCAACACGTGGAAACACATAGCTAGCTCATAAAATCATAGCTGTCAGAGAGCACGACAAGCCGCAATCCCAAATTTATTTCATTATCTATTTGTAGATAAAAATATTAATAATTGAATGCATTTAGCCTTTGGAGACAAAGAATATTATTACATATGATTGTGAATGCGTCAAATTCTTACAAAATCGTAACAAATTTTCAATGGCGTTTTTAGATCAAAAGACAGGATCGAAAGGACTATACCAGTTTATTTACAACAATGCCAATCAATAATTTCGTACAAATATCACACGATACAGTTTCATGTAATATACAGCATGTTTCCAGACACACACTGAAAACATTAAATAAATTAGGAGAGGGAAGTTTCGGATTGGTAAGATTTTTTTTTTATTAACGGTATAACGTTTTCATCGAAATTTTTGTACACTCATAATTTTTAGGTACATTTGTGTGAAGCTAAAGGCATGAAAAATCTTGATTTCAATACCACACGCCATAGGCAGGTTACTATAGTTCGGTCTTTGTGGCGAGGAGTTACTGATGCGTTAAGGTAAATATTCATCAGAAATCAAATGGACTATTAAGTAATCATTTGTATTAATAGTTTTCGATAATACTAGGAAAGATTTTTTGCGAGATATGTATTCACTAGCAACTTTAAGGGACATTAACATAGCAAGAATCATAGCAATGATAGAAGAGGAGCCATTTGGAGCCGTATTTGAGTATGGTGAATATGGCGATTTGCCTACATTTTTGAAAAACAGGAGCAAAAATGATAAAAAAATTTTATCATGGTAAGCCAGAAAGATAATCAATATAACATAAATTCATAATTGAAACTAAGATAAAACTTTAATTTTACTTATGAAATCTAATATTATGATCAACAACAATTTACAGTCGCAACACGCCTTTGAATTTTGTCACACAAATTGCATCAGGCATGAAGTATTTAGAAAGTCTTGGAATCCCTCACTGTGATCTAGCAGCCAGGTACACACTAAACAAATATTATTCAAAAACTTACATTCTCTCGCGACGTAAGAAACAATCATCGCAAAAAAATAATTGCCAACAATCTAAACTCAAAACAGTCATTTCAACTGCAAAACGCTTTTTCTGAGGTTCTGTATCATGATCGTTTTTCTACGAAAACCTCAAGATTATACCGTATTTCGGAAAAAGTTTTAGTTTTATTTTTCCGATCGAGTTTTACTGAAATCAAAACGATAGATTTAGAACAATAAGAAAAATATCTATTCCTCTTTGGATTAGGAAAAATTGATTAATTCAATAAAATTTATTTTTCTTAAGTTGTAAGTAAATATAATCTTTTCATTCTTTATTGAGAGTTCACGTCATCTGTAGACCATAATATATTATATGCGTTACTTTGTATTTTGCCATTTCGTGTAAAATATTAGTGGAATTGACTGATACATGTCAAACTCGAAAAAAAATTTTTTATTTATTTTTGTATAATAAAGATTCTTCTACAAGATGCCTAAAATTCTCAATTTTTGATGAAACATGATAATTTTTGTTACGAAAACTTTTATTCAAAGTTGTTGGGTGCAGATTCCATCTTGGTCAATCATGGTACCGAAAAATTCATAAACTCGGATTTTCAAGTTTATATTAAAATGATACCTCAGAACGTGCATGGTTGAGGCTTTTTTTGGATTGTCATTTTTGCAACTAGATGAAGTCGAAGACGCATTTATCAATCTCATTTCGGAGTGTCCTAATGACAAACTTTTGAAGTGAATGAAATAAAGTCTTGCACGTTTTCGTTTCATTGCTGCACACATCATCATCAAATAATATAGTTTCAGCAATTACATTCTTCGCAATTACATTGAAGAATCTTATTTTCACCGACGCTATGGGCAGGTATGTCTTCTGACAGCCCGCATACAACTAATGGGCCAGAAGCATTTCATAGGCACTTGAAATAGCAGTTTTATTCGGCAATATGTTTTATCTTTTGTTATTTAAATTTTTTACTTATGAATATTTTATGTGTTATATATGATATACATATTACGAATAATTTTTATAATAGTTTTTACAAATAATTTTGATCATCAATAAATATTTGAATTTTATAACGAAATAAAAGATGACACTTTTTTGATATTTTTTATGTCGGCGGTTATGATATATATAATCCACGCTTTGGATTAGTGCACAATCTGCGTTTTTGATGTCCTCCCTAAAAACTGCAATTAGCACTTCTGATTGACAGCCCTGCATACTATAAATTAACTATTAAATTTAAAATAACAAAACGCAAATCTTTACACTTTCATATTTCTGATAGTTGTTTTCTTATTTTTGATATCGCAGTTTTATCGATCTTATGATCCTGCAGTGATTGAGAAAAACTTTAATTTTGATGAATTTTAATAAAATTTGAAATAACATAATTTTGAGTTTGCTATTCATAAGTGAGTATAATTAGAATTTCATTCTTGCTGAATGCAGAACGAAAAGTCATTTTCATGGATTTTCACCAATGTTTAAATTCCAAATTTCGTCTCAGTTTTGATATCTGGGTTTCATTGCTATTCTAATTTTGGACCAAATAAAATGAAATGAAAAATCGATGTTTCGAGAGAGATGTTATGACAATTTTGTATTCGTTCAATTGAGAAGGACCCAAACAACACACTGGTGAAATGAAAATTTCATTCATCCCAGAAAAGAGGATAGAAATTCAACATCAAATAATGCATTCGTGTCGTATCTGGGACAATTTTCGACAGCACAAAAATTCATGTTTCGTGCAAGATATTATGTCACACATACAATCATGTTGTATGATTGTATGTATAATTGTGTATAATTGAGTGTATAATTCTTATAAATAATCTTCATTTTTACATAAAAATGCTCATGCTTATCAAAATCTGAGTGAGACGTGAATTATGTACTTACTTAAAAGTGTTTTTAAGTGCTTTCGAGTAATTCCTAAATGAATTTACTAATTTTTTTCTCTAGCTATTCTCCTATTCGAATAATCATCCTTTTATTAGAATTTTTACTTCTAGAAACTGCACAGTAACAAAGGATCATATCATCAAAGTCTCTGACCATGCCATTTTCTGTAGCAAGTATAATCATGACTATTACGTAGATACGCAAACTTCTACGAAAAAACCTCTCCGTTGGATGTCCTGGGAAGCAGTACTGCTTGTAAGTATAGTATTTTAGTTGAATTACATTCTTCAAATGGAGGACCAATAACTTAGAAACGTGCATTTGACTGAATTGTTCAAAATTTTAATTTACAAGCTAATGTCTTAATAAACAGAACGTTTTGGTACTGGCTAAACAAAAGTTTTCTTGAGTGCAAGGCTCTGAATATTGTATAATCTGCTTTTCACTGCTTAAAAAGTGACAGATTTTAAATAATTCTCTATAGTACGACTGAATGATATCAGCATTCTGTATTTTTAACCCGTTGATAGCACACTAGAGCGAATATGCACCTAAGACAAAGATACTAAAGTACTGATTATATGAATAAGACAAAGACACTAAAAAATGTGTGCTTTCCATGGGGTGAATTAATCATTAATTATATGACATAAGATGTAAGGAAATTGGCTCGTTCTAACAATCAAAAGGTTTATAGTTTACTATATAAATTTGCTGTGACAAATAATCTGATTGTTTGAATGCTACGCTGGAACTCTCTGCACGTGCGCTGCCTTAAGGCGGGTTCTCGATTGGGGCGTGTGCGTTGCCTAGAAAAAACTTGTGAGTCTCTTGATATCTCTTGGTGGCTTGCTTAACACTCGCACTCCCGGGCTTTCCGACTCCCCTAGAACTCCCGTGGAGCCAATTTGGCTCCAAGCGATTTTTTCAAGTTTAATTGTTAATTTCCGTCATTTAATGTTTATGTAAGGTCAGATATTAATGTGAACACCATTTTTATCTATTTTTTAATCATAATATTTATTAATTCATAACATTTTGAACATAAATATTACCAAATACAAATAATGCTGAATACTAAATACGATAATATGTTTCGACTCAGTTATCATAAATTTTTCGCTTTATTTTACACTAACGAATAATCAAAACATACGAAAAATGTGTCTGTTGTAATATTATTTTGATAAACAATGACAAGAACATAAATCATCAATAAATAAACTTATTGCTCATCACATTTTAAGCATTCAAACAAATTCTTTTTCACGGCGCAGCAAAACAAGTGATAACATGAATGTTATCAGCCACTTTTTTGTAAGAATAAATTTTACGTTCAATTTTCAACATAAAATTCATAGAAATATATATTTTTCATAAAAAAATAACAACTATTCTGTCAAAATTGAATTTCATTCATAAACAGATGTTATTGTTATTATTTATTTATGATAACAACATTTTTGCATAAATATAATGTTAAAAAATGAAAAATTCAAATATAAAACATTTTTGCAATCATAAAATATACTGAAACCTTTAAAAAAACTTAAAAACGCTCTGGAGCCAAATTGGCTCCATGGGAGTCTCAAGTATATTCGTTATCAACAAACGTAAAAAACAATGAAAATGTTTTGCTTTTTTAAATATTATACGTAGAACAAAAAAAATGAAAAGTCACGAAAGGATTTTTTATTTTATTGCAAATCGAAAAAAAGTTACAAATTTTAAAATTGCGCAGAGCCAAATTAGCTAACTCGGGAGTTCTAGTGTTAAGAGAGGTGGCATCATCAAGGTACGTTCATTCTGTTCATTTAGATAGGTCCTGGCACAGGACCTATCTAAGATTACGTCTAGATCATAACATTACGTTTTGTTTTATTCTATGTTCGGTAGAAACATATTTAATTCTTTTTAGTAATAATTTGTATCGTATAACTTTCACTAAAATTAGATTGATTTATGATACATTGAGAGGATTCATTTTCTATGCACACTTTAACTACAACTGATACAAAAGAACAAAGATCGAGGGACTTAAAACATGCTCAAACATAAAACTTCACAAAAAATTTTTTCTAGATTAGATGAAAATACAATTGTGGGCCGCGGAGTTGTTTGCACAGCTCGGTCATAAAACTTTCCATTAGATTTTCTTTAAATTATGAAAAATCCTAAGCCGAAACAATATGCAATAACAAAATACATATTTTCAGCATTTAGAAAAACCCTCAAAAAATGTGATGAGATTCAGAATCCGAAATCAAAAGTCGAATTGACAGATTTGTTGTTTTGTTTATTTGTAGAAACGTGAATAAGAAAATAAAAGGCGCCTGTCAAAAAGGTTTTACAATCAATATTCATTCGTTACAAGTTTACATTATTTTTAAGATCGTACTGTAACCCCAACCCTCGGTTATATTGATCAAAGTTATCTTTCCAGACTTTTCTTTTGTATTTTCAATGAAATTAGCAATCGATAAAAATGCTACTCGATGTTACCGACCACACTTAATAGTTCCTCTGGAATCCGCCAGAGGAGCCACCGGTATTGCGAAGGGCTATATAAGCCAGGTCACACCATCGAGTATCATTCAGTCGACAGCCAGAACAACCGACAAACCGCTTAAAATACTCCCACCTTCGCTAGCTCCTATATAAGGAGTGTACCGCCGGCCCGGAACTCAGTCTCGCTGGAGACTCGGTCGTGGACGCAGCCCTAGGGCTCGCTCCACATAACCTTAAATACCCCGGCGGACGCGGCTTCGGCTCGCTCCGCCAACATAACCACTTCTGGTGAACACGGCCTCGGCTCACTTCACCTACCTAACCTTACCCGGCGGACGCGGCTTCGGCTCGCTCTACCAACATAACCACTCCTAGTGAACGCGGCCTCAGCTCGCTTCACCTACCTAACTTTACCCGGCGGACGGCAGCTACGGCTCGCTCTGCCAAACCTAAACCTCCGAACGTCAGGTGGAGGGGCCACTATAATTAGAGTGGGTAGCACCATAGTGTCAATCAGTGTTCGCCAAGATGCCGAAACGTTCGGAACGTAGGCATAAGATAGCTGCCGAAAGAAAGGAAGCTCGAATACGCGAGGAGCAACATCGAGAAAGGAAGGACGAAGACGAGCTCGACGAGGAAATAGCTCATATAGAAAGAACCCTCCGAGAGCACTTGGAAAGTGACAGCCCTCTTCTTACACCACCATCTACCCCTCCTACAACATTCCCTCCCTATTCCAGCAAAACCCGTTCAAACCAACACCACCCCAAAGCCAACACCGCAGATAACCTCAATAGTGACCCTGACCAGACGACTTCCACTACACCCAGCACCCCAATATATCCCTCAACCGCTACCTAACCTAGCGAAAACTCCGGTTCCCACTTACATTCTCACTCCAAGAAACTCCCAGAACCCACCAATTCACCCCGACCTCCGGTTAACCCAACCACTTTTCCCGGCTGTTACCTGAAAGCGCTTGCTTGAGGAGGAATTCAAAAAGAACTGGGCATCACTGAAAGATTGGATACGGATACCCTCTCCCTTAAACGGAGACCCTTCAAGTAAGTTGGAAACTCTCTCAACCTCGATCTTGTGGGATCTTCAGGAGGCCGCCTTCCGGGCGGAGCAGGCAATTTCATATTTCAAGTCTAATCTCCTGGAGATAAGCGGTTGCCCACCACCACCAACTCCAGAGAGGATTCTACGTGATCCGGCTCTCCGACCCACCGATCCACGACGAATATATATCTAAATAAAAAAAACAACCAGAACTTAAAGAAAAAAAACAGCCTTTTTCAGGGCTACCATTTAATCCAATTTGGATTGTTTCTTATATTACCCAGTGACAGGTATTGATGTGGTGCGCTGCTCTGGTAAACAGAGTTGCGAGCCTCTCCCGGGTCCGTGTTGACCCAAATAGCCAGTACTCACGTTCAAAATGTTAAAGTAACCCCATCATTGTTACTTTCTTTGCTGCCCACATCAAGGGTAGATTCTTGGAAAAATCTAACCACCATGTATGGTTAAGGCCATCCAGAAAAACTTGGCCACTACTCGACGAACGAAATAGTGCGTACGGGGAGCCATGGACTGGCGTCTTCTTCGGGGCCATTCCCCCTCTCGACATTGTCATCGGCCACGTTCGAATCATCGGGGCACTTAGAGCCGGTTTCTAGTACCCCTCACATAGGACATCCTGCCCTCTTAGACCGATACCTATGACGCAGCTTGGGTATACAGGTCCCCACCATAGACCTGTTACCATTAATCACTAGTTAGTACTTTATCTCAAGCTGCGTAGTTCAGCTCGGGAACCGCAGGGTCGCTAAGCCTGTGGCAATGTTTATAATCACCTCCCTACGGAGATTACCCGGTGACAGTAAAAAGGTTTACAGTTACCATTTTCATCATACAAAAAGAAATTACGCGTGCCTGATCTCACTTTTATATTTCAATCGAAATATGCTGAATAACTATAAATTATTTATACTTGTTATTCTCGTCATACAATTCAGACGTCTAATTTCATAAATGCCGACTTTCCTGAAAAATACAAGTTATTTGCTCGTCGATGGCGACAGAAAGCTTTTAGACAAACTTTTAGACAAACTTTCATTACAATTTCTTTCTCCATTCTATTTTACATTTTGCCAACTCAAGTAGCCAATAAAAGTAGCTGTTCGCAATTTACATGATTACCAACTTAGGAAATATATATGACAGAACAAAGGTCAGGTCAGGCTAGGTTGAGGCTAGATAAAGTAGTCAATCACAACAAAATGCCCCACCAATAAGGGGTCAAATGGGTCACAAAGACGTCATCGTTAGAATTTTAAAAAGATATTTTTCACCAACTTAATTCACAGTGCGGGCTCGAACCGGGCACTTCGTCGACCAGGAGACCGAGTCTCCACGTAACGAACTCAAGTGTACCAAATGTCGACAAGTTTCATAAGCGAAATAAATAAAAGTGCAAGCGATCGAGTCCTTTTTTATAACTAATTAACTTGTTTTGTTATAATTTCTACGTTTTATATTTTCGGTTTTCTCATGTTTAACTGTTCAATTTCAAATTAAACTCATGTAAAATAAAATTTACGGTAATTAGTGTATGATAAATATTGTTTTCATTTACACGCTACATTCAAGATTAGCCTTCTATAACTCGGCATAGCCACAGTTAAGGGGGTTTTGCGGTATTTTTATTCTAAAATTTAGCTGATTTTCATAATTTTTTTTTATTCAAAATATACAATATACAACTTCAGGATTTTTACATTGTATGTATACTATAGTATACTTTTGGATTGTTTTATTAAAAAATTCATCAAGTAGAATGCGTTTTATTAAAGAAAATGTGCGGTATACCTGTCCAATTGGCGTACAAAATAGAGTCAAAACGATTGATTTCAGAACAAAAATCGAATGAGATTCGACAGATAGATTAAATTAGTTGATGTACGAAAAGTTAAAAAAGTTTATGTATGTAAAAATGGCGACCGATAAAAACAAAAGTGTACTTTTTTGTTTTTCATTTTCAAAGCACTAGTAAAAATATGACAAATTTACTTTTTAACTTTCTCGTTAAAAAATATCATACCCACACGAAAAAATTGTAATTAAACAATATTTCTTAATGATTAAAAATAAATAAAAAATATCAATATTTTGATCACAAAAAAGAGGTTTTCGACCTAAGTGAAGCAATTTGATAATTTGACCCTCCGACCGTATTTTAGATGAACGCGTTTTGATTATTCCTTGGGCTTTTTTTCGAATGCAAGACTTTTACCTGGTGCATTCACCCGAACGGTTCTCACCTGCCTGTCAACTTCGTGAGACTCTCGTCTTCACGACCTAACCTGGTGCGACTTTCGTAATACACTCCTAGCTGTGCGACTCTCATCAAACACTTATCTACCTTTAAGAATATCTCTCACTCACTTTTAGTTTTCAGCACTAGCCACTGTTCCCTTGTTCGCCTGGGGATCCTTTTCAGAAGCTGGTTACCTGACAATATTTCAGCCACAAGTCTCCTTTCAGGAGCTAGAGATCCGATGATCTCGCAACCAGAAGTGATGTTCCACTTCGGCTGTCGCTAAAATATCTCTTTTTCCGGAGTGGAACGCACACCAATGAGGAGAGAAGATTTCTGAGTCCTCTCTTACTCTTTTTCTACTCTTGGAGGGCCAATCAGGGCGGAGCCCTGATTAGCGCTCGTAAAGACATTCTAGTGGCGCTTCTCAAGACGTGTTTCAAATTTCTTGTGTGTGCAAGATCTCAATTTTCCTTTAACAGTTTATTGCAAAGAATTGAATAAAATTTCTTTGATTTATTCTTTTCTTCGTAAGCTCAAAAAATTAAGCAGCGAACGACGTTATCGACGTTGCCTAGTACAAAGATTACGGTTAGGATGACAAAATGAACGATTCGTTCTAAAACGAATGTTTGAAACAAGCCCAAGAATAAAAATATTTGAATATGAGGCAGACGCTGCCGTTTAAGTTAAGAATATGATAGCGTTCAAATTCTGACCGGAAACAGATGATTTGATCGGCACCAAACAAATACAACCCTTTAGTCAAGGGTTATATTTGTTTGTCTCTAGCTCGTTTCATTATTATTTATCATTTAGATACGTCACTATAGTTTGCAAGCAAAGCTGCGTGGATAACAAAAAGACAATCAAATTTAAGTCAATTTAGCCAAAAGCACGTACTTATGAGATTGATGCAATGTCCTCCATAAAACACATATAATTTTATTAATAATCTCGAAATATGCTTTGTATTACTTTAGGGAAAGTATAGCTGTTATGCAGATGTGTGGTCGTACGCAGTGACAATTTGGGAAATATTCACAAATTGTGAAGAAGTACCATTTGCAGAATTAACATCAGAACAGGTGCTTGAAAATCACAGCAAATGGTACTATGGAGGTACAAACGAGAAACATGAACCTCGCATACTTTCGCAGCCATCCGCGTGCCCCAAAGACCTTTATCATATAATGTCAAAGTGTTGGAACAAACGTGCAGAGGACAGGCCAACCTTCGATGAAATTTATGGCTATTTAAAAAAACTTGGCTTCGATTGAAGCATTAGCTTGAGGGGGTTTTACGGTATTTTTATCCTGAAAATTAGCTGATTTTCATAATGTTTTTTTCTTCGATTAAAAATATACTCATAGCTTTAGGGTCTTAGCCATTAATTTTTATGTATATTAAACTATACTTATATATTTTTCATCAAAAAATTCATCAATCAGCATGCGTTTAATTAAACATAATGTATTTATCTGATCGACGTCCAAGGTAATGTCAAAACGGTTGATTTGAAAACAAAAATTAAATGAGATTCAAAAAAAAATCAATTGGAGCTTGACGTGCATAAAAGTTGAAAAAGTTCATTTATGATATTTTTACTAGCACTTTGATGATGAAACGTACATATATACAAACATAAAAAAAATGTACAACTTTTTTTCCATTGGTTGCCAGTATTACAAAAATGAACTTTTCCAACATTTTGTACATCAAGATCTAAATAATTTAATTTTTTTTCAAATCTCATTCGATTTTTGTTTTCAAAAATTGAAGTATAAGTAAAGTTAAATATACTTCAAAAGTAATGGCAAAAACCCTATGTTTTAAGTGATTTTATTCAATAATAATAATAATAACGATAACTCTATAATTAAGATAATGATAATTCGAATAATAATTCTAAACAAAAAGAATTATTAAAATCAGCTATTTTTTGTAGATAAAAATACCGTGAAACCCCCTCAAACAGCATGCGGACCAAATAAGGGATTGTCAATTGTTCTGAAAGATATTTCGACCAATTAACAGAATTAACGATTTTTTACATTTCGAAATATTTTGATAAAATTTTTTTATGTTATTAAATACTTTACGTACGTTTATTTGAACTTATGTGAAAAAACCTCTGAAAAAGTGAATATGAGTATTCATTTCATAACTATAATAACAACAAAATTTGATATCAAGTCACTTAAAAGTGCTAACTTGAGCCAAATATCTCAATTTCAGACAAATTTTTCGATTTTTATTATATTTATTTACTTGTAAACCAATTCCAACTTGAAGCTTAAAATTTAACAACTAATTTCTTAAATATTGTAAATTACGAAAAAAAAAAAAAAAAAACAATTTTCAAATTTCGAACCATCTAAGTGTATATTCCCCCTTAAGAATTTGTATTCAATTATAAAATTCCAGATTCTAAACTATTCAAGGTAATTAGATCCGTTGTGTTTTTATGACTGATTTTCCATGTGACAGCCGCACGTTGAATCGATCAACTGTCACAAAACGCACGCATAGATATATTATGCTGTCTGTGCTCACTAAGATCCATTAGTTTGCTTCAATTTCAAATCTTTTGAGCGCAATTTATGACGAGTGATTTACCGTTTTGCCGATATAACGGGTGATAAATTATTCTACGCACATATTTCGCCTGGGAATCATCAGCGATTCGCCGAAATTTCAAATTAGCCAATTTTCGAATTCTGATCAATAATTTTACATGCATACAAAATTCGGTCTTGGCCTGCTCTCATATATTAACCTCCTTATCACCATCAAATAAAACAAAAAAAATTACATCCAAGTGTAACAGTTTTGTTAATGAATTTTGATTCAAAATTTTTGGAGTACTCAAAAGTCCACTTGACATCTCAATTACGTTGACCTGGGAACGTTGACCTGGCTGAAACCTGGGTGTTTAGGATACATTTTTAAAGCGAAACGAAAATTCATGCAATTAACAATTAATTTTAAATAAGCAACCGTGGATGAGTTTCTCTGAAAACGAACAAGTGGCAGAAACATCTTGGTTGAGTTTCTTCTTTTTTTGGGGTTCTTAACAGAGAAAGCGAAAGAAACTTTGAGTTTTATTATTTTACGTTAAACCGCTCGAACCATTTTGCTCACAAAAGTACTTGAACGAGAAAGATGTTTATATCCGGGTAATAGCATGTCAGTTGGGTGATGTGCGCATGGCTTATTTTGGCTCCTTAAGAACTCTCGGTTCTTTTGAATGTTATATATTACACCGAGACGAAAAATACCCAGATTGTTTTACGAAAATTGAAGAAAGAATAAATGCAACTTTTTCCAATGCTTTTCTTCGCTGAAAGACTCAGAGGGAGGGATAAAGAAAAACGAACGAGACGACGTTTAAGGAATTGGAAAAATATTTTTCCGATTAATTTGTATGCAGGTCGTTTCTGCCTTAGCGTCGCGCATTTTTCTCATCGGGAAAATAAACTTTCAATCAGCCAAAAACCTCAATTTTCTTTCAGACATCAAACACCATGCAAAATCTCCAATTATCATTTTGTTTTGTTTAAGATACAAAAGAATGTTGCAGTTTTCGCCAACATTTAATTTTCTTACGTTTTGGAATACGGGAAATTGAGGAAATCCTTTTCACCGATGCTCATAATTTGAATTTCTCCAGTTTTCACCTCGAGGCATTTTGCGCGCTCCAAATGGAGCCACCACAAGTTCGCTGAAAAGTTGATTCATCTGAAAAAGACAAAAAACATTTTACAATTAGCAGGAATAATTGATTTTTTTATCCTTGTCGAAAAAACCCCTTTTATATAAACTCGAAAACGTCCACGAAACAAAAAAGTAAAAAAAAAGGACGACAAAAAAGTAAAATAGAAAAAAGAAATTTGCAGCAGCCTTTTGACAAACGCGATGAAAATCTGACGGATTTACATTTTGTTTTACATTTGACAAATACAGAGCTTTCATTTCAAAGGAATTCACGAGATTAACTTGAGTTTGCATCGAGTTGGCAAACGTGTCTGACTCGACGCTAAATCACCTAAACTGTACCGTATATTTGTAGTCAAATTTGCTGTTGCATCACATTACAAGACAGAAGAGAGGCGCAGCACCTACGCTCAAACATTTCTCGCATATTTTTCGCAATCGTTCAAAAACTCTACTTTTATTAACGCCTGGGATATAAAATGTACACGTTTCACCTCGATATCTAGATTTCCCAGGATATTTTATTCGGTGCTCCCATCCGTCTACGTAGGAATTATCGACGCATCGGAGAGAGAGACAAAAAAAAAAGAGAATCCCAGAATCAAAGCCCTCTGCGTATTTCTTCCTTCCCTTTCTTGTTCTGATACCGCTGTAAATTTTCATCGCAAACATTAATACCACAAACTTAACACTGAGAAAAATCGAGGGGGTTATTATAACTGAGAGTGGCCGTTACAAACCAGTAATAGTTGGGCATAAATAGAATGTTAGTTGACTCGAGAAATGTTTATAGTCATACGAACGTGGAAATTACATTTTTCTGTTGAGTTTACTGATCTGTCAGTTGAAAAAATGATTCGACTGAAATCATTGTTATTTACCAAGTAACGACAGAAAAACTCGATTGAACCAACTTATTTTTCACTGCATAAATATTTTGCTGTTTCTTAGTTAAAAAGATCATATATTTCCTATATATACCACGGGAAACATCCATTTATATCTGGCCACGAAAGACAGAAATGTGAAATTGAGAGCACCCTCCTAAAACAAATTTTTTCTCTTCATTAAAACCCCATTAGTCGAGAAAAAATAGTGTTCCATTAAAAAATATACTTTGTATGTATATCAAACTATACTTATGAAATTTTTCATTAAAAAATTCATTAATTAGCATTTTATGATTTTGTTTGTATTCAGAATTAAAACGATATACCATATTCAAACACGTCGCCATAAATTTAAGTTGTAAAATATATTGAATTAAAGAGATTAATGAAAATTAATCATTCTAGTGAAAAGATGAAAAACCAAAAATAATTGTATTTTTCAGATAATCCGAAAACTATCCGAAAATAAATTAATTTTCATAACATGAGTCTCGAAACTGTACTTTTAATATAAAAAATTAAAAAATGGAACAATTCCATCTTTACAAGTTTAAGAGTAATAGTTTTAAAATTTCACATAAAAATACAATCGACATTCAGAACAACTAGAGCAATAACAAAAATTCAAGAACGACCGTTGATTGTTTCACGTATTTTTACATAACGATTTCCAAACTATTAAATTAAAACCGAACAAAAAACAATACCGATTTTTTCCCTCAGTGTTTGTCTCTTTCTTTTTTTCTTCCCTGCATCAACTGACGAGGAAGAAGTAACGCTCGTTAATGTTTAACTCATCCTCGTATTTTTTGTTTCTTCCTGCCTTCGTGTTTTCTTTTTCTTCATTGACACAGATAAGAAAGTCGCTGAAGGAGTGTGCTAATTGCAGGAAACAACAAGACCCCCGTCGGACTCGCTGAAATCCGTTTAATCCCGCGTACAATTTAAAACGTTAAATGATATTCGAAAATGTAAAGCTGCGCGGATGCGGAACAGTTGCTACAAGGTAGATGAACTTTCCTTAACAAGTTGTCTCTCTCTCGCTCTCTCTTGGGTCCTCCTCGTCGGCTTCCCCCGGCGTCTGAAACCGTCTCTTGTCTTGTCCGTCTTTATCTGAGCGTCAACTTGCTGGCGCACAGCAGCCTTCGCGTTAATGGAATATTTTAATGGTTAAGCAAACCTTTAATCTTGGCTTCGAGACCGAGAAGGCACACATGAAATTGAGTCAGATAAAAAGATAATTCGACGGCGATAATTATCCGACTTTATCACAATGACCGAGTTTCATTTCATTTCGCTGAGTGCTGAAACAGCAAAGTTTTTTGCAAAAAAAAAAAGAAAAAAACTCCCCGAAATGTTGTTCTTTGGGTAAGAAAAGCCAAAGGTGAGAATGTGTTTTCATTCATCATGTATGCACCGCCGGGGTGAGCTTCTTGTTAGATATTGAAGATTATACGAACACGAGAGGGGCGGGGGGAAATGAACTCCAGAAGGAAAACAAAGATGAATAAGTTTTCAAGTGGCTGATTGAGATTGCAAAATCGAGATGAATTAATTAACGTGTCGGGAAATTGAGATGGGTTTGAGAATCATTTTTATGGACGTGATAACGGTTTCGAGGAGGTTGTTGAGGATGGAAAAAAAAATTTTTTTTTTCCTATAAACGAAAAAATAAGAGTTGAAGATTGATCGGTCGTCGGTCGATTGATATGAAAATCAATCAGGATTGCACATGACAACGGTACATCTATTTTTGTTTTCGTATCCCCGGGAGTGTCTGATCGCACGTTGAGCTGCACTCCTCGTTACTTCGTTTGCCATTACTATTACAAGTAATTTTGCACCGGCAGGAGCCAGTTTTCAATTTATTTTTCAAACAAAGCACCTGTTTCGCGTTGGACATGCCGTGCTTTTCGACAGTCGTTACTTTTTTTTGCAGATCCGAATGTTAATTAAAATTCGTAACGCTTTTTTATTTCGCGTAAAAGATTTTCACGTGAAAAATAGCTTGCATTGTTGGAAATGCTATATTCATATGGGATTATAAAATTATATAATGTAATGTAATAATGGCGTATAAAACCAACGTGTGTGTCACATTGAGCGAACAACGAAATGTAAATATGTTGTACAACTTTTGAATACTCATAATCAAGTGTTGAAATGAGAGGGGCGTGTGTCAAAATTTTGAACCGACCAAAATCAAAATTAAAGTTGAATTCATGACGAAATGAAATTGCAGCCTCCGAGCTGCGTTAACACCGCCAAGTTAAATAGTTTATGTTACAACTTTGTGCAGTACGTTTTATAATGAGATGTAAATTCACTAATAACGTTGAAATTATTTTATGCGAAAAGTGAATAATCGTGTGATGGGTCTTTGTTTGGTTTTTACCTTCAAGTTTTGTAGTCTGAGCTTTTTTTTCAAATTTCTTAACAACCTTCAGCATTTCATCAGCCTACAAAGACGAAAATATGTGTCGATATATTTTAATTTTATATTTTTAAATAAATACATAAATATAATATATTTCTTGACCAAACTTACATTTATTTTATATTTTATTTATATAATTTATTATATAAAAAGCAAATGTTGAATATCTCTAGTAAATAAACATATATTTATTACATATTATCATTATATTAACAATATATTATTTTTAATAAATCATATATTTCTTATTGCAACTAATTGATTTTTTACTGACAATATATTGTTTATATATGATTAATATATTGTCAAGATATGTTTAATATATAATCTTTTTAACGAGGGATACACAGATATATTTCAAATATAGAAAATATACGTAAAATATATTTTTAACCACGTGGGAAAACCCCTATTTCTTTTTATTACCCAAGACAACCACACGTCTGACAGCAATTTCCTCATTTGTTTTAAATTTCATCTCATGGCGTGCCATTTGAGAACAGTTTAGCTCGTGTATTTTCAGAAAATTGTTGTTAATTTAATTTAGAAGTCACACAACCTAACCCTTGGGACAAGAAACGTTGGCGCAGTTGGGGTGGAATAAAAAAAAGTTGCCCTTTATTATTGTATTACTGTGTGACTTTCGCAATTTCACATCCGGCGACATTTTATTGTTTTGCCCAACATTTTTGCGCAGTTCCCGATTTTTTTGTATTGCGAGCTTGTACCAGAGTAAATAAGGCACACGGAGTGAAGTTTATTACGACTCTCTGTGCGTGCGCTGTAATACGCCACGAGGGCAAACATTTCTCGCCCACTACGAAATGCGATTGATTATTCTGCATTGCACATTTAGTTTTGTACACGCGAGATATTATTTCACGTTCGCTCTCTGACCCACTCGAAATATCGCTCCACTGTCTATTCGCTTTTATGTTTTGCATGCAAATTCAACGTGAAAGTTAGAACAATAATTCAATAAAACAAATTTAAAAAATTTCATTCGATTTCGTTTTCAAAATTACTTTCAAACTTTATCAAACGTTGAAGGTAATTAATTTTTAAAATTCTAAATCGTATGCAAATAGGCGTTTGACGAATAAATAATTTTTCCATGTCGAAAATGTCTATACATAATATAATATATTATTAAGATAAAATTTAATAATATTCTGATTATATAATTTATAAATAATTTATAAATGACTTACGTTTAAAAATGTATAAAGATATATTTAAAAATTATATTCATTTAATGTTATTCATTCAATGTTATTCATATATTATTACATCATTGATATATATTTTATATATTTATAATTTTTATAGAATATATTCGGATATATTATAAAGATAGACAATATACGTAAAATATTCTGAAATATATTTTTGTCCGTGTGGGTAGGCGTGTTTTTGAATCTGTTAGATCAGAATTTAAATATCTTATTGAAAAAGAAATTGACATCTATTGGGTTTGAAAATCGAACGCTTTTTTCTATTTACTAATATCGTTTTTTTAACAGTGAATCATTTTATGGTATTTTTCAATTAAACGTCATATTTCGTTAATCATGGCGTGAATTTGTTATTTGGTATGTGAAATTCACAGGAAGAAGTGATTGCAGCATGAAAGACATAAAGCACGATGGGAAACAACATGCAACGAACGAACGCAATTTA
>JAAMPD010001925.1:0-18804 GCA_025266255.1 Trissolcus basalis | reverse complement strand
ATTTCAATCATGCATTTGACATATTTGATCATTCATGTTGTTGGGTCTTGAAACTAGAGAATATACTAATCATGAGAGTTGTATCTCTTTTTTGCACAGATTTATATCTGTTGCACTCTCTACAGTCATTTCGACTTGAGAACCTGGAGCGTCTCCGTCAGTTTCTTAAATTGTAAGAACTGATATTTAACTTAATTTGGAATTCAATCACATTTTTGCATTACAAAAATTCTTTACTAATTGCGGTGTGCACTGCCTGCAATAGTAAATGAATTATTTAAATCTTATTTGAATTGTTGATTTAACTTTATTTGTTTATGTAAAATTTGGATTATTATGGGCAATTGCTTTTGATGAAATTCACGGTCAAGTTCAATTTAAAATAGTAAGGGTAACGGCTTTATTTCGAATTCTTAATCGTTTGTTTTGGTTCAATTGAAGCTATCTTTTATTTCGTGAGTTTTCGGCAGCGTCTGCCCAATAATGCTATAATTTTCATTCTCAGGCTCGTTCAAACTGACCGTTTGAACGAGTTTCATTTTTGCCTTTAGTCACCGTAATTCTGTACTCAGCGGTGTCGGTAACAGAGCTCGCTGTCCCACCTCTTGAGTTATTCTGATTTATTTCAGAATTTTTTCTGTCTTAAATTTTCCTGCGCAAGGTGGGAGGTTTTCGCGATGGGAATCTCCCACAATGCATATTGATGTAATCATCTTGCGATATTGCATTGAATCCAATATTTTGAGGAACGAATCTTATCATCAATGATGTGGGAACCGATGCTATTGCCATACTAACAAGTTGTCGAGAAGAGTACTGAAAAATGACTTTCAAAAATTCATCTGACAAGCCTTGTCGCATTTTACACAGGTATGTCAATAAATGTTTTTGAGAAATGTTTCTATGGCCCCCAGTTACAGGAATAGGATCACAAAATGAGAATAAATTAGACAACTGATCTTTCGTCAATCCAGTCATACACTTTATATCAGAATCTGACAGACTATTCGTATTAGTAAGGTCTTGTCTTGGCTTTGCAACAGTGCGAAGACTTTCCAAAAAAGCTTGCAATTGTTGACCTTTGATTACATAAAGACGGTTAGTATGCCGTAAATCAACTAACAAAGGTTCGAATATGATTCCGCGGTCATCTGAATGCTGTGCATATGATCGGGTGCCCTCAGGGATAAAGATATTCTTTAGTATGAAAATATTAGTCTGAGCATTTAACGAAAGCCGCACTACATCATTTTCTGCATTACAAATGAAACAAGTATTACTGGTGGTTTGTGTTAAAACATTCAATCGCATGCGATTGGGATCAGCTTCTGATAATCTCATTTCCTCAATAATTGACCTATTGCAATTCGTACATATTCTACTATTTTCGTTCAGTTCTTGAGGAGGAAGTTCGAAAGCATTTCGTCGTGTTAAAGCGATTTGAGCTTTTTCAGGGTTTTTGTTAGGACGAAGATAGGGCAATTGCCTTGGAAGAAAGCGCTGGTTGCAGGCGAAGCATTCTTGTCGAGCCATATCTTATGTCCTATGATCGTTTTCCGGAAAAGTGAACGAATATTGTCTTGCATCGACTTCGTTAGCAGCGGAGTTAGATAAGAAGAGGGGAGAGGGAGGAAGAAGTGCAAGTAGGGTTGAGGAAAGAGTGCAATGATAGAGAGGTAGTAGGGAGGCGAGATTGGGGAGTAGGAAGGAATCGAAGAGTGACGCGAAATGAGAGTGAAGAATCTCCTTCGTTTCAAGAGAAGAGGACGTTTTGGAGGAGGGAGAGGGTCTGGAGAGTGATCGAGGGTGTGTGTACTGCAAGAGTGAAGAGGACTTATGATTAAAACCCATTAAAAAAAAATTCACTTTTCTCCGTATTAAGATTTTTAAAACGGTCCGAACTCAAAAAGTATGGGGATTTGAGCTTCGTGCCCATGGTGACTTTTGATCAGCTCGACTTTCTCTACAACATACTAAAATTTCAGACGATTTGACGGAAAGCCATTTCCCATTTGATTTGTGCGGTGTTCTTTGATATTTGTAACAGGCTTGAAAATCGGAAATGTTGCGACAATGGAGGATCTCCATCGAGAAATCTCGAAAATTAAAAAGATCAACGCTCAAGGAGTACTCCGAAGCGACGTTATAAAAACAGGAAAGGAAACAGATCGGGGCGTAGATGAGATGGCATTAATCATTTTCAACGACGAATTTTTGCGAATGATCTCGGAATCAGAGATGAAGGACACGTTGAAACTGTATTTCGACGGTACATATAAAGCCATCCCCGAAGTAAATGGAATCGAGCACTTGATTACATTTGTGATTGTTGTTCAAGATGTCGTACCCTACAATCATTTTCGACTTGGTAATGACTGACTTCGAGCCAGCAATCGCTAATGCGATGGAAAAAGTTTATCCCGGAGTGAAAAAGGAAAAATGTTTATTTCACTACGCGCAGGTGCAAGAGTTAACTTGAATAACAATTTTGTTTTGATGGGTTGAGCCTTACAACAATATATAATAAAAAATATCTATTTGTTTCAGGCAATCGTTAAGCGAGCAAGACCGTTCACGGAATTCTTAAAAAAGTACCAAGATCCGATTACGTCAAACGGGTGCGTTGAAATATTTTTTAACTTTTCAACATTTCGGCTTTGTGTGTGGGGTAATGGTGAAAAAGTTCAGGATGTGTTCAGAAATAAGTGGGCCGTTAGTCAAATTCCTGCGTCATCGATTCATATTTTGACAGTTTTTTTACTTTTGATAGCCGAGAACGTGCACTTCTTACATGCACAATTTAATAATTAATCATCAGTTATATACGCGCGAGTACAAATTTATGTTAGTGGGGATAATTTTATTTGGATACTATGTAATTTCAGAAACTTGATTGAGCACTGAAAAAAATTTCAAAGCATTTCTGCTGTTGATTGTCGAATTTTCAATTTATCTTGTCCGCTCTTAGAAATACTGAACTGGATTGGCCTTGGTTGGTTAACATCATTTTCAGTGTACTGAAAAGTCGCAATTCGGTGATTTATTTGATCTAATGAAACTATTTTCTGTTCAATTAAACTTTGCAAAACTTTACTTAATGTGTAGCAAGATATTCCCTTATACACATCATGCATCACATCAATGCAAAGGTTCTCACAAATATGAAATTTTTTTAAGTTGTTGAAAATACATTTTTCATAAACTCCTGTTTCGGATGGATCTTTTTGTAACATTAACGCGTTTTCGTACGATTCTACAGTTCGAATCAATGTTTCATTCTCCTTACTCATATCGTAACATGCCGTTTTAGAAGCAGTACAAATGCGACAGTAATGATTAAGGCCTAAATTATCACCGAGAATCATTACACATTCAAAATACAATTGTACTACTTCACCATCAACATTTATCGCTAAACCATTTTCGGATAGATTATTTAACTCTTCAATTGTTTTACATAAAATTCGCTCATTTCCAAACGTTTTCATATGCTTTGCATGACAAATTACAGACAACAAAATATTCTCAATTTTTCCTCAAGCGAGTGAAACTGTAACTGCACCCATTTTCTCCTCTCCACTATGACTCCCTAGTGGATTCCGTGTTTCAAACTCATCGAAATAAACTTGAAGAGGGAAAATTTTTTTATCTTTATTAGCATATTTTGTTGTCCATAATTTGCCTTGCATTATATTTACTAACGCCTTTTCTTCAGATACATTATTGATATATTTTTCAACTTGAGAAAAAAAACCTGGTACTTCGAACATTTTTTTCAAGCTTTCTATCAACGGGACGTAAGCCGCATATACAGGCTTTTTTATCATTTCCGTTTTACTGTCATTTTGAACAAGTTCTTGTCCGATCTCAAAAATTTCTGGTCGAACAAACAAACTTAGTTTCTCATATTGGCTAAATGTCAAGTGTTCAGACAAATAATTATTAAACACGCCTTTATTTTGCTCTAGAATAAATGACATTTGTTTGGTGTATGTGCTCAGTAATAATGGTTGTTGACATTCTATTTGTGCTTGCAAAAATGGAATGAAGAGATCGGAAATAAAATTATTAAAAGAACTTATAATATCATTTACAGCCTTTCTCGATATTAGTGGATTATTGTATAATGTTAACGTGAAACGCAAAACATTCTCATCTAGCGATTGTTTAGAAATGTTTTTAAAGGAATTCTTACTTTGACTGTTCATTGTGATAACTTCTGATAACTAATGTTTACAAAGAAAATGAATATAAAATTGTATAAATAAAATACAATACAGGCAATAACAAACTACATTTAAAACGTCTTTAAAAATGGTTCTCGAATATAACGTCGGATACTTGTTAAATAAATTATAACTTTTTAAACGTTGTTGACTTGATCAAGGACCTGTACAACTGCATTAAACGTTTTATTAAGTTCGAAATTGTAAACCTTATGTTCGATGAAATACTATACGTGGTTATTAATAACAGAAAAGTTACAATAAAATGTTTTCACCATTTGTAAGCACAAATTAACTGCTAACAAGGGATTAGAAACTTGGTACACCTGCTTATCTACAATCACATAAGAGGCTGTTATGTTGTTCAATGACGGGCCATTGATGATGACATATGGTTTTTCTACTAGTTGGTGGGTGTGATGCAGTTCTTTGATTGCAGCTCTGCGTGCATCAAAATGCTCAGTAAAGTTTTCGGTTTCCTGTAAATTTAAAACAATTATTAGACTCATGTTAAAAATGGAACAAAATGTCAAAGTTATTAGTTCTACTAGAAATTGTATAGATGGTATAATGTAAAGTTAGTACAACTTAAAGTTACCTCAATATGCACAATAAAAGTTTCGAGAACCTCTTTTTTCTCCGGACACCAAGCTTTCCCAGTTTTTGATTTTTTCGACTGCTTTGTAATTTTTCTAAATAAAAATGGCAGTACCATCAAAGCTACCAAATTTATATCACCTAAAACGTCAGATTCAATATTTCATAATTGCAATGCCATACAATGTCGTTTTCATGAAAAATTATGAAGCACACAAACCACTTTTTATTGAAGCTGCATTCTTCTGAAGAAGACACTTGATTTCTTTATCATTCTTCATTTCGGCTAAGGCTTTAATTTTGGGCATCGTAGCAGTCCAGTTTTGGAAAAAGTCATCGTCTGTTTTATTAAAAAATGTATTAAAATCAGCTTGAATCTGAAAAGCGAATAGAATATTAAATAAAAATATCAAATTTAATTTCCCTACAATAATTTTGTATTCAAATTACGAACCAATTTGTATCCTAAAGGATGGATTACGTTTGGCAGAAGTTTAAAAATCTGCTGTATATCATTCGTCTTATACAACTCTTGGCGATTAGCGATTCCGATCCCTTTCCATTTTTCTATATATTCATCATTAATAAGTGACACTCTTTCTTGAAGAACTTTTATTTCATTCGATAAATTGTCTACTGAGGTTTCTGCAAATCAATGAAATTACATTATCATGAAGTACAAATATGAAAAGTAGTTTGAGTAGTTGAGTAGTAGTGAGTAGTTTGTTTTTATACCGTCATGTGAACGCTTCCTTTTTTAATTTTGTTGAATTTTGAGATCGTTGATTTTGTAGCCTTTTTGTTTCAGTGTTGTGTAATAAGCTTGATAAACGCCATTGGCATTGCAGTTACTGGTATGCCTCGAATAAAATCGGTCTTTACTGTATTCTCTGAAGAGCTTATGTGAAAGTGTAGCTAATTTGTCAAGTCTGTCAGCGCTTATACTAGTAAAAAATTCATTACATTAATGTCAAATGACGAATATTTCATTTTACATTTAAATATTTTTTTTATTTATTGTTTAATGCATGTAATCCAATATTTGTTATGTTATACTTACTGATATGAATTTGTTCGAAACCCTTCATGGAATATGACAATTCTAGCAAGAGGCTTCAAACTGAAAACTGGTATAAATGTTGTTCCATCCAATCGTGCCTTCTTTTCATAATCATATGCCTTTATTAGAAATTTTCCCTCACCAGAAGTCATCAACAGTTGATCAATGTAGTTATCTTGACGATCATTTTCTACAGCCGTAACTAAAAAGAAGATCATATATCAAAAAAACATTGTGATAAAAATTGAAAATATTTATTTATAAGATAATTATACCTTCAGCATTTTCATTCGTCTGATTTCTAGAGTCTTTAGTCGATA
This sequence comes from Trissolcus basalis, assembly GCA_025266255.1. NCBI lineage: Eukaryota > Metazoa > Arthropoda > Insecta > Hymenoptera > Scelionidae > Trissolcus > Trissolcus basalis. Next base: position 12,601 of record JAAMPD010001925.1, on the reverse strand, counting down.
ATAAAGGCTTGCCTTCAATATCGATCAATTCGCAATCATTTGATTGTTCCTTAATCGACAATTTCTTCGGAATCACAGTGAAGACTGGTTTTTTCGGTTTCTCGAAAACGTCTTGAATACCAGATGTAGATGGATCGCTGAGAAACGAATGTTCAGGGTACTGCAAATAGTCCGTGGAACAATTCAATGGAAAAGAACTTTCCGAATATTCTGGTCGATAATGATGCGGTGGAAAACTGTGTGATGGATTATGTTGAGTATTCTCAAAGTTGGAAAACAGATAATTGTTGTGACTGGAGGAAAAGTGTGCACTGTTGTTTGAAAAAATATTCGGGGTCACATGGCTCTGTTGCGGAAGACAGTTCAAATAATTTGTCCTATATAAATTTGACGTGCTACCGTCACCTGATGGTTGATGTGATTCTAGAAAAAGAAAATTAATATGTCAGTTAATACAATAATTTTATCAGTCCAATAAATGATTATTATTCGTCAACAATGACAGAAAAGAAATGTTACAATTCATTCAATAATTATACAATATTTGGCTTTTATTACTTATAAGAAACAAGTTAATATAACATTTGAAACAAGAAAAAAGATAAGAGGAAAAAGGCATACGAACCATGAATTGTATCATAATCTATTTTCTCTTTATCAACATTCATTTTGTATTGTAGGAATTTCTCATTAGATGGAAAATAACAGCTCACTTGTAGACACAATTAAAAATCCAAAACCTGACCCAAATGAAAATTATTGACAAAAACATTACAAAAAGACAAATGAAATTAAAACACAAATCATTTTCGGTCATTTTAATGAAAGTTAAAATTATTTTTGAACCAAAAAGTTATCTAATATAAACACCAATAACAAAATTCAAAGTGAGGTCAACTTAACCTCAAAAATGCTATTTTTTATATGACTGATTTTTACAGTATTTTTTATTGTTACATTAGAATATTAATGAACACTTACTCTTGCAGTCGTAGTGCACCTATTGTTCAAATTTTAATTAATGACAACACTTTTCACATAAAAATAAATTTCGCCGAAAAACTCATGCCTCATCATGTACATACACGCACAATAACATTTTAAATATATTAGCAGCGCTAGTTGGCGCTAGCAGCGGACACTCGTGATTATCAGCGCGCATAGGATTATCCGATGTGCGCGGAGGTTTGATTCGTCCAGCATGTACGAATCAATCCTCAATCGTCTTTCAGTAATTAATCGTCAAGATTTCACCTGTAATACGATGACGAGAAAGGTACTATAAGATGACGCTAAGAGTATAATTCCTTTTTCTCATGTTAACGTTTTAAAACACAATTCCAAGGAATTATACGTTGAAAATTTCATCGTTTTAAAAGTCGGCTTAGCGTTATCGTTTGAAACCATGAAATTTTTTTCAGTGCAGGCATGTTAAACATAACAACGAAATCAGTCATACTAATGCTGCCAAACCAGTCATAGATTCGTCAGTAGATATTCAGTTTGATCATTGTAACATCAATGAGAGTCCTAATATAGTTTCCAAAAATGATTATGTTAAAAACAATTTATTGTTTGATACCGAAATAAGCGGTTCCAATAGCGACGATTGTGATGAATCTATTCTAAATTTAAATGACGAAATTCAATGTGATGAAGATGTTGAAACTAAAATGTTAAATTTTTTAGAGAGCTTATATCAGTTTCCGGATGTACCGCAAAAAAGAATTAATTACATTTCTTCAGAAGCGATACAACTATATGAAAATGTAATTAATCTTACGCACAAAAAAATCAACGTTGCTTTGAAATTAGCCAATGTTAATAAGACATGTATAAACAAAATTGATGAGGTTTTTTGTCAATTGTGTAGTTATGGCAATGCTTTCAATACTGAACATGAGCGGTTTAAATTATTTGAAAAAAGAGGAACGTTTATTGAACCAACGAGCGTTAAAATCGGAGAGAAAGATGAATATTATTCCGAAAACGGTACAACACTTTTACGGAAAGTTCCTATAACAATTGAAATGATTGAAATTTCTAAAGTTTTAACTAAATTTCTAGAACTTCCGGGTATGCTCAATTTAATTCTTTTGTATATGAACTCCTTAGAACCAGACAGAAATGTAATCAGTGACTTTGTTCAATCAGATCTTTGGATTCAAAAAGTGAATCACTTTTGTGAATGTTATGGTTTATCTGCGAAAGACATAATTGTACCTCTAACGATATTTTTCGATGAATACGAAACAAACAATCCCCTGGGACCTTACAAAGGCCTCGCAAAAAATGCAGCAATCTATTTGACTATATCTGCACTGCCACCTAATTTGAGTTCAAAATTAGACAACGTTTTTTTGTTTATGTTAATAAATTCGCTGGATTATAGAGAAGTATCAAATGACATAATTTTTGATAAAGTCATAGTAGAATTGAATTTTTTGGCTCGAGAAGGTATTATGATACAATTACCAGAAGGTCCGTGTTCGATTTTTACTCGGAGTAACAGTCGGAGACAATCTCGAAATTCACTCTCTTTTCGGTTTTAATGAAAGTTTCAACTCAACCTACTCGTGTAGATTTTGTTTATGTTCGCGTAAAGATATTTGTAATGTACTCGAGAAAGATACTCTTAAATTGCGAGACAAAAGCCATTATGATGAATGCGTTAAGGCAATTGGTGTAAGTGAAACTTATGGCATTAAAGATAATTGTGCATCCAACAAAATAGAAGAATTTCATGTCATCAAAAGTTTTAACGTAGACCCTATGCATGACTTATTAGAAGGCTGTTGTCACTATGACATCGCTAATATTCTTTATCATTTCATTTATACAAAAAAAAGTATTCAAATTATCAGATTTTGATAACAGGTTATTGTCGTTTAACTTTGGTCAAGACAATCATAAAAATAGACCCGTAGAAATTTTGAAATCACAATTGCAAAGTGAAACAAAATGTATTTATTCGTCGTCAGCGGAAATGCTACTGCTTTTCAACAATCTTCCTTCGATTATCGATCACAGAAATCTAGAAAAAATCTCCAACGACGAAGTATGGGATTTGTTTTTAATATTGAAACAAATAGTTAATATTGCGTGTAGTTCTGTGATCACGATTGACACATCAACAAAACTGCGTACATATGTAAAAGATTATTTACGTTTATTTGGAAAACTATTTCCCAATCAGATTAAACCTAAGCATCATATGCTCGTGCATTACCCCCGTTCGATGCGTCAAAATGGTCCTTTGTGGAATATGGTTGTATGCAGTATACAAATGGTCTTGTATGCGGTTTGAAAGTTATCATAAAATAGGTAAAACAGCTGCCCGCTCAGCTGTAAGCCGTAAAAATGTGTGTAAAACTGTAGCTATCCGACACCAATTGCTTCTCCACGGTCGATTGTCTAAGAAAGACACAAATTCATTTCATAAGATTGGTACAAAAACGTTATGTGAAACTCATAAGTTGGAAAATGTTATGCATTTCGCTTCATTCCTTCCCGAAACCTGCAGCTCACAAGTGGCAATTTGTAAATCAATTAACGTTAATGAAAAAAATTGCACGCGGGTCGATTATCGTTATTTTTATTGAAAATGACACAATGTTTTACTTTGTTCAAACGATTATAGAAGATAGAAGTGATGTATTTATAGTAACAAAAAATTTATCAAAAGTTTCTTACATCGAAAATTATAGTTCTTACAAGATTATTGATCAAAANGTTTTTTGATGGAACATTTTAACATTGAATGATGTTATAACAGCAAAAATTGCGTATACCAACAAATTATCAGATGGCCACTTTTATATTTCCAAAACATGGTAAAAATAATAAGATCTTTGATTAGACAACTATACTTATTGTGCTTTTATTAGAAAATGCCTTATTATTTTTTTTTTAAATAAAAGTATTATTATTAAGTATATTTACATTTTGTCCGAACTATTTCATGATCAATCTGTCACTATTTTCCGAATACAAAGATTCTGAAACGATGCACAGGGTTCTCTCGCAAGTACGAAATTTCCGCTGAAGTTGTATATAAAGCCGCGGATCGACTCATTTCGTACAACTTGTACTGCGGATTTATGTATAGCGTCATCGATTTTTACATCATACTTAAGTTTAGGATTAAGGATGTTTATATGCGTATTAAGCTGTAATTTAGGAAGGGTAGTGGTATTCTGATAAATATTAACCGTAAAATGACAGTTATGATAACATAGTTGAATTAATGGGGTTATTTCCCGACATTCGCCAAAACTGCCTTCAGTTCTTAAATACAATCAATTCTGACATTTGCTTAAATTATAGAATATAGTTCTCTAAATATTACGAAAAAGATTATAATGATATAAACGAAAAAAACAATCTTTTTTTCAAATTAAAAAAGCGAAAAACTGTATATTATCAAATAATCATTTATAAAAATTAATAGGCCATTGATAAAAATTACTAACTTGTTTAGTAATTTCAAAAAAATAAAATACTAACTTGTTGATAAAAATTACTAACTTGTTTAGTAATTTTTATGAGAATATTTGTATGTTTTGTTAAGTATAATTTTTACCAAACTGTTTAGTAATTATTCTTATATTTTGACTTTAGCGCTCCACTGTCATTCAGTTTAGTAAAATTTCCACTAACTTCTAATAATTTTTATAGCAACTTTTTTTGCCGTGTATAACTGTTTTTGAAACATGAGATTCTTTCTTTATTATTGTCGTTATTCTTCTCGGAACTATCTTTAAACAATTGAAAGCGACACTACTACTATCTGACTTCTGGTTCTCCAACTGCTGAAGTTAGGGTACTAATATTTTTTGCGTTTCGTGTGAACGTATGAGTTGATTTTCTGGTTTTAAAATGAAAAACAAAGAGAAGCACAATTACATATCCTTCACTAGCACAAAATGGAAGTTTAATTCTAATGGTATAAGTCTATCATGGTATGGAATGTGTATTTATGTATAGGTATTTTAATGTGTATTTATATATAAGTATTTTTGTAGGTTACATTATAGACGAAAAATAATCTTTGCATTCATTCTTTATTTTTATATATTTTTCTTCTGAAACAAATTATAATTTCTCATTCTTTACTATCATCATTTAATAATAATAATTGTTTGTCAATTATTTTCGTATTTCTTCTTTTTTTGATATATTTAAAAATGGGCGAAATTTATTAATAAATAAATATCAATAATAGCTCAAATTCCTTCAAGTCGAGTTCAATAGTTGAGAAAATTTTTGTGATTGTTGTTATTATTTTTATGGAAAACTATATGAATTAATTCTTCACCATTTTTGAGGTATTACCAAGCTTGAACATTCCCTTGACCACCGTTCTGATCTAACGTTGTAAATTACTGTGTATGGCAGTGTAGTTTGAAAAAAGAATCCTTATGTTATTTGCACTTGTGTTAAATATTCGGTAAATAATTTTGGGAAAAATGATCTTCATTCATTTTTATCATAATTAAAAAATAACTTATATAAAAAATATTATAAATACTGAATTTGTAATAGTAAAAAAATACGGACATGTATTGCGTCTATGCACTTTTGGTACAATTATTTGTTTTTATTTTAGATGTCTTAGAGATAAAAAACTTCTGAAATTTATTCAGAACGAACAAGACAACGTATCTGTAGAGAACAAACTGAGGCAATGAATGTCCAAAATTCCGATGACAGTACAGACCAACACAAGAATGGATGATCGACAGATTCGTAATTTCTTATAATTCTGATTAATGATAATAATAATTTGTGCCAATTATTTTGATACACATTTAAAATCCAATTCGTGGACATTTTTTACTAGTATATGAACAAATACATTTATTTATTGTCTAATTTTAGTGATACCGTATGAATGTCGGAAACTTCGGAAGAAAGTCAAAGTCTATCTATCCGAAGTAGTGAAACCAGTTCATTAGAAACAGATGACTTAGAACAAGAATTCAATGATATGGATATGGTAAATTCGCTCAGTCCAAGCGATGAAACTGCATCAGATACCTCGGATGCATCAAGTAAACAAGCTTTGCCTAAAATTAATTCTTAATTCTTTTGATTAAGGATTACATTTTTATTGTAATTTAAAAATATAAACTTTTTTTTTATTTCTTGTTCGTTTAATTTAGCATTTACTGATAACAATTTTTTCATTAGGTATCATTGAATCTAACTCAGAAAACGATATCGATGATAGTGACACTAGTTCGAATACTTCAAGCGAAGGAGATTTTAAAGAGGTAAACGGAGGAGAGGAAAGAGATCCAGAATACAATCTTCCTCTATACGAAGGTGCACGCATTACAAAAAAAGAAAGTCTTTTAACACTATTAAGCTTAAAAGAAATATATAGGCCGACAAAAAAATGTTCCGAGGATATTATTCGAATAATTGAATTGCATTGTCCGGAGCCAAACTTATGTGCAAAAACGTTGTACAAATTTAAAAAATCATTTACTGATCTAGAAATTTCTGACGTTGCTATATTACGACATTATTTTTGTGAATGTTGTTATAGACCTTTAGAAAGTAAAGATGCAATATGCGTGAACGATCATGGTGAGGATTTTAAAGTAACTTATTTTTTAGAAATTTCTATCGGAGAGCAAATGAAAAAATTTTACCAACGTCCAGGATTTGCTGACAAATTACGAAATCGTCACCATGTTCAACAAAACGAATTGCTCGGAGACATTCTTAATGGAGCTGTTTGTCGAGAATTAAGCCAAAATAGCAAAATTTTGTCCGATATAATGAATATATCCTTGACTTGGTATTCTGATGGCATTCAAATTTTCCGTTCATCTTCTTACAGTATTTGGCAATTTCTTTGACAGTTAATGGATTCAGATTTTCAGTATTATTTACAAATTATGGTGATCAAGGTCTAATACATATTTAAATGAATTTGTACTTACCTGAGCGTTAATGTAATTATACTCACCCTGAATTATAAATAAGTTTTTAGCTGAGTCTCTGATTTTTGGCTTCGCGTGAACAAATTAAAAATTATTATAGGTCAGTAATAAAAATATTTCATAATGTATCTTAAATTGTTTTGAACTGAGATCCATAAACAATTTAACCTTAACCAGGCCAAAATACGCCAGACTAGGCCAGACTTGGAAAAATAGTTCAGTTTAGTTTACACTATATAAGACTGAATAAACTCAGCTAGATATGGTTAGAAGCTAAATTCAGACTTGACTTAACTGGAATTAATGCTGAAGTATGATATTGCGCAGTAATAAAATCAATCGCATATGCCCAGATTAATTTATGTTATGAGGTAAAGAACATTTAGAAGATTAAATATTTTCAGAAATATTTAAATAATTAGAATTTATTCTATATTCATACTCTAGTTTCTATAATTTTTTAAACATAATAAAAAAACCAAGGATTTTGTGACAATTTCGTAAACGTTCTGAAATTGTCTGATTCTTGATATTCAGAAAAAATTGTCAAATCATAAAATTTTTCTGAGTATTAGTTTAATTCTCTCTAATTATGTTCACATAATTCAAAAATTTCATAGAATTTTTTGTCAAAAATTTAAAAAAATAAAATCACAATTTCCAAAATAGAATTAAGTTTGCAAAATTTTTCAAAGTTAAGATATTTTAAGAACTTGGAATCAAAGAATTGCAAATTCTCGATTAATCATTTCGAATAAATAATTCCAACTTTTAGATTCTCTTTAAGATTTTTGGTTTTATTTTCACATTATCTCGAAAATTCGAAAATTTTTTGTTTGTTAGAGTCTAGCTCACGACTTCATCATTTTAAAAATTTAGGAATTTTTTTTTAAATCTATATATTATTTATATAGAGATTTCATAACTAAAAAAATGCTATACATTTTCATGAACTTGTTAAATCTCGTGGAATTCAGAAAATTTTGCAAAATTGTACGATTACAAAAACTTATTGAAGTTTGAACAATTTTCCATAATTGATTAATAAATTTTCAAGTTGACATATTATTAAAATTTCTTAAATTTTTTTCCAAAATGTCTTACAGATTTAATGATTTAGAAATTTTCAAATAATAAAAACTTCTAGAGATCACAGAAATGTCATTCTTTTTTATATTAAAAACAATTTTGAGCAAATTCTAAAAATTTTGTTTTTTCAAGTGTAGAGATAGATATAAATAATTTGAAATATTCAAGACTACCAAAATTTCATGAAATTTCGTAAATTTGCAACAATACTGAAAATTTTTTACATTTAAAATATTTCTGATTATATATTCGTAGTTTTCAGAAAATATCATTCGATTTCTCGAAAAAGTAAAAAAAGCTCATATGTCACATTATTGACAAATTATTTTAAAATATCATCATTCCAAAAATTCTTGAATTTTCAAGTTTTCAAAATTTCTTGAAAATGTTACATTTAAACATTTCAAAAAATGGATGACAATAAGATTAATGAAACTATATCTAATTTCGAAAATAACAGAAATCTTTGTGATTTCTGAAAATTTATGAAATTCTAACATATTTATATTGAATCAAAACATAATCAGCGATATTTTTTTCGACAATTTAGAGATTTTGTTTGAAGAGAAAATTTTTTTATTCTGAAAATTTTTTGTTTACTAAATATTATATATACATTAAAAGTATATATGATTTGAGTATATAATTTTAAGAATTCTAAAATATTCTAGTTCAACAAGTTTATAAAATTCAATAAAATCACAAGAATGTCATGGAGTTTTTTTAATTTGAAACAATTCTGAGCACTTATTAAAATTTTAAAATTTTTCGATTCCAGATTTTTAATTTTCGGAAAAAATTAAATTTTTCAGATCAAAGTTTAGAAAATTTTTTACAATTTCTTACAATTTTGGAAATTCATATTTCTATTTCAAAAAGATTTCATAATCTCTAAAATTCTAAAAATTTCAAAATTGTTCGAAATCAAAGTTTTCACAATTTTGTGGTAATTTCAAAAAGTTTTTGAAATTTTGAGAATTCGTGACAATTCAAAAAATTTGTCAACATTTTGAGATTTTTTCATGAATTTCTGAACATCTGACTGGTTATAATCATTTATCTGCTCAAAAACTTTTGCCGAGCTGTTCCCAATCTTAGGAAGCGACGAAAACCGATCTGTATCCGAAGTGTTTGACAAGCAACGATCTAAGGTGATACCGATGTCGTGCCGAACTAAGCCGAGCTCTATTTTTCCACGCGGGTTATGATAATTAATATTTAAAGCGCACGTGCATTTTTCTGCTAGTAATGTTCAGATTATTAAAATAAATAAAGCTAAACGAATTTCGTATTACCATTCATAAATTTAATTTACTTTTCCTGTGAATAAGAAAAGATGCCGGTTGACTATAACCCTTAATATACCAAAAGCGCACGTGCATTTTCCTGCTAATGATGTTTAGATTGAATAGAATTTCAAATAAATAGACGCTTAGATCATTCAAATGAATAAAGCTAAACAAATTTTATGATACCACTCATAAAATTAATTTATTTTCATGTGAATAAGAAAAGATGCTGGTTGACTTATAACCCTTAATATACATATACCTGAAGCGCACGTGCATTTTCCTGCTAAATGATATTTAGATTGAATAGACTTTGAAATAAATAGACGCACTTTTGAAGTGAAGCCATTAATAAATTTGATTAATTTTTCTTGTGAATGAAAAAAAAATACTGGTTGACTATGATAATTAATGTACTTGAAGCGCGCGAGTATTTTCTTGCTTATGATAATTAGATTATACGAGTAAATAAATCTAAATAAATTTTGAAAAGATAGTTCCAATAAATTTAATTGACTTTTCCTGTGAATAAGAAAATATGCTGGTCAACTAATGGTCTTAATATAGTCGAAGCGCACGTGCATTTTCCTTTCTAATGATGTTTATATTGAATAGAATTTCAAATAAAATGGATGCATTTTTTTTTTTAAAAGTGATTCCATCAATTAAATTGTTCATTTCGTCATATGAATAAGAATGGTTGACTATGATACTTAATATAAATCTGGAGTTGCACGTGTGTTTAGATTAATGATGTTTAAATTGAACTCATTCATAATTAAATTTATTAAAATTACTCGCAAGCCCATTGTTTGTCACAGAATCGGCCTGGGTACCCTACTAAAATCTACAACCTATGAATTATCATTGCCCGAGTCTCACCACGTGGAGGTTTCTGCCAAGAGACTCATCAACAAACAATCAAAACGACTGTTTGCTGATCCCATTTTCATAAGTTGCAGCACCTTTTTTAATGAAACGTTGGAAATAAAATTATGATTGAAAAAAAAATTATTCAATCATGTTCATTTTTCTACACTTCAGAAAAATGAGTAGCTGTTCCGAATGAAATTAAAGGGTACCAACGATTTATTACGTAACTAAGATAGTATTAGGTTAACGTGAAATTCAAAAATAGTATCCTAATTGATACTTGAAATTTAAATAAAAGTGCTTTTTTTCATGTTATTTTGAGGGGTTATATAAACCTTTATTTTTCCATATCAAAAAAATATTCAGTGAATTTATTAAAGAATCTTGTGTAACATTTTAGAGAAGATCCGATAAAAAGTAACGGGGTAACAAACGAATAAATAGCACGCGAACCGCTAACGACGCGTTCATTTCAGATCAGGTAAGGCGGGAAGACTGCACACTAACAAAAGCAATCCTTGCTATGAAATCTTTATTTAAGCTCATCGAGGTGTTTTAACACGCATATGGGGATGATGTGTTCTTATGGTCCACGGATCAATGATTCTATGTGATGTAATCAATTTATTATTGTACTTTTAAAACTTTGATACTGATTTGTTCTAAAACACGTTTTTAAAGTCAGTGACTACTTTTTTCCTACGCTGAGTAATTCGATTGATCTAATTTTTGTTGCATTAGGTTAAAAGATAATTTTTTCAGTTTTCATCGAGACAGATTTTTTATTTTTTCATAATTATATTTAGATTTTTCATAGTTGCTTATTGGTTGATAATTTGGCTCCCGTCAGAAATTATTTTTATTCATCACTGATGAAATTCTTTTTTAATTTTGAATTTTAGCTAATTTCTTGTGGAGATGCGATGGTCAATTCGAATTATTTTCGAAGAAACCCGACTATTTTGGACCGTTGCTATGAGAAACAAAACCTTTTTTTCTACTGTAAAAAAATTTTGTTTCTTTTATATGCAATGAATTGCGTAAGCAACCTGTTTGTAAAATATTGACTTATTTTTGAGAGAAAAATTGTCAACGTTTTGGTTTTTTGTCTCCTTGTAGGTAGATATAACCCCTTGAATGAGACAAAAACGGTGATAATTATTTTTATAATAGTTTTGATATTTTTCTCTTGCTTAGCGGTGATAATGTTTTAGGTTCAAACCTAATTATTGACCCGCAGTTTTCAAATCATTTCTTCCCGCCCCCGTCATATCTCGATACTTTTGCGTCTGCGTATTGATTCAGCCAGCTTTGTTCGAACCTCGGCACTGATCGATTGTAACTTTTCGCAAGTAACGGCACGCGCATATCACAAGTTGCGATTTATTGACCAGCGCGATGCATCGCGATCTGTAATGATAAAAGAATAAACAAAAATTTCGTGAAGTGCGACTGTGCAGTTATTTCGCCATCCCCCCTAGTCATTTTTGGATTTTTTCGTCGACCTAGCTCAAAGCGAGCCTCAAAGAACCTCGCTCCAGTCTTAAACCTCACAGTTTTGTATCTCGGTGTTAGACTTGGGGGGCAAAATCGCACAAAAAGTAACAAACTTCATTTTTGGAAGTTTAGAAAATTCAAAATTCGAAATTTACACTGAGCTAAATGTTACAGACAAATGTCTTAAAATTCTTCTTAAAAATTACCGTGCTGTACCTGAAACGAAAGTGATAGCTGCTAAATATTTAATATTAATATTTGTTACACTCATTAGTCTTAAACGATTACATACAATATTCGTTTTAATGAAAACCAAATTTTACTGTCACGATAGTATAAAATTCGTTTCGTGTCGATTCATGGGTTATCCGTCCATGGACGACTTACCCCGACACTGAAAGGACTAGTCTCGTTTAGGTTTAAGATTTTGTCACCATCCTTTCCCTTACCCATCCAGGGTCCAGGTCTTGCCAGCCATTGGCACCAGGGGCAACGCTGATCAGCGCTCTTCCCCTGTCTAATAGTATCCTTTAATTTGTATGTGTGAGCAAGAGAGCGAGAGTGGGGTGGTGGTCAAATGAGTGAATGAGCTACCCAATAAAAATCGATAAATACCCGAAATACGCGATAATTTGATAAAACAATTTAATTTTTTCTCTTTGCTGATTTATCAAAATTTCTTTTTTTTCAAATACATATACATATGATATAAATATCGGAAAATATATTTTTTTTTTGGTCGCAATGATGAATACCGTTCCTCCTTTTTTTTTCTTCATAGTCCAACGAAATTGGTCTATGGGAGACAGCGGGTCTGAAAGCTCGCCAAAAATATAAATAATATTTGAAAATTTATAGAAAGAAACTAACTTGTCTCTGGGCGATAAGACAAGTCGTTTC